>CM024248.1:15642616-15721582 GCA_013421045.1 Propylea japonica
CGCAAGCTCGTCGGACGAGGCAGGGTACATTCGACAACTTTGACTTTATTTACTTTGTGACAGCAAATACTGCCAACTTCTGATAAAAAACAAACGCCTACTATGCGCTAAAACTTCGCGAACGGAAATACTTATAGAATGTATTAGCATCGTGGTTATGATCATACACATTCCAGAAGTGAAATAGCGTTTGGCAACTGACACCTGGTCAATTCACGCATAAGCAAATTCATAATGAATGTTAATAGGAAATTAAAAAAACTTGGGAATTATATGGTGTGTAACGATCCGCGAAAGTGAAATCTGAATATTGTCAGTTGGAATTCCACTGATAAAGATACGGTAGACATCAGTCAGTTCACAAAAAACGAAAGTGATTTTTTCGCTCAGCAGGGTACTCTCTACGGCGAACGTATGGTTGATGAATTATGGATCGAAATAAATTAATGGATAAAGGGCCTTATGTTGATGTGAATATCTCGATACGGGCTCTCGGATAAGTTTCCCGTTGAGTCGGTATTGATACGAGATCTTTAGATACACCTATGAGTCGATCGCCCACTGGGATATATGAATCTGTAGCTAATTTTTCACACGCATGGGTTCATTAGGGGTCCTTTTGGGATAATATACCTTCCATAGTCGAATCATTTTTGAGAATTGAACCTCAGTTTTAAAAATTAATTCAATTAGGAATTCAAACGGTATAAAATTTTTTTTCTTGAAAAGTTGTTGTGAAGGGGACTACACAGTTTGTTTTTTAAATTATGGTAATCTGAAATTTCATTCACTATTCGCGTTGTATTCTTTTTAATATCACAACGAAATCTATTCATTCAATGAATGTGGTGATATTAAATAGCAGACGACAATGATACAGCACTGCAAAATTGCAAATAGGCATGGAACGGAAGTTATCGTGAAAATATTCCACAGGATATGGTTTGCGACGAGCTATCTAAATTAGGATGTGAGGGGTCTACACAGAAATATTTCGATTGTTCGACTCTTCAGAAGAGATTAATTTAAAACTTCATTCAAATATCTGTGACAATGAGTTTTCACACAACTACACTTTATTGTTAAGTTATGTCCGACAAGTGCTGCCACAAATGCAATGTCTTGATAATTTTCAGAAGAAAGAGAAACCTTCAAATGATACCAGTCCATATTTCACTTCGTTGCAATAATTTTTTGACAAGTTTCAGCTCTTGATCTGAGATTTTCAATACAATGGGTAAGTAACATCATTAATAGGTACAGACAATAAAAAGAAACTCCCAAAATGCTACTATCCAGTACCCCATTGCTAGTTGAGTTCACGCAAGGGCTGAGTATTGATTGCTATAAATCAGAATAACCTTAAATATTTTTAAGGTTATACTGGGTGTTAGTGAATAAGTGGGACAAACTTCCATAAAATATGGCTATTCAAAATTTTTGTTCCTCAAAATCTCAGACAAAACTAAACCTATCGAAATGAAATGTTGCGGCCTAATGCAAGATGTTCATAATGAGCCTCATGCAAAATTTTGTGGTCATAGTGTAACTTGAACCATAGAAAATTAAATTTTAATATTGAAATGAAGAATCTTCATATTTCTATAAAAGGATATCCGATTCACGTGAATTTTTTTTTGTAAATGAAGATTTTCATGTAAAATTTCGTGGCCATAGTGTGAGGGGAACCATAGAAAATTCAATTGGAATATTGAAAAGAAGAATCTCTATATTTCCATAACAGGATGACCGATACAGATGAAATTCATTTTGTGAATCGAGACTGATATACTGAATCTTCGTGCAAAATTTGAAGAGGATCGCAGCATCAGAACCATGGATTTCAATTTTTTTAATTATTTATTTTTCACATATTTCATTTTTGAATAATTTCTAGAATATAATTCCGATAATACTGAGATTCATATAAAAAAATATATAAAATACAAGTACAATCTGATATCAATAAATTTGGGGTATAATAATCTTATTATTCTACCAAAGAACGAGAGCTCAAAAGCTCAGGGCTTTTTTAAAATTTTTTTTCTTATCGTGCGCCGTTTTTCATGGTAACATCTCTTCTACATACTATATTGAAGTAATGAAAAAGACGCCTTAAGATGTTTTCTTTTTGCATAAAGGTCCTGATACGAAAAAAGAATAATTCAAGTATGATTGCTAGTTTGAAATATTTTCGGTTTCGTATACCAATCTAGTCAATTTTTAAGTGAACCTTTCACAGCTCGGAAACGAAACAATTGCGGAACAAAGTTATATAACATGTCTAAATTTTTTCATGCATTTCAGTCGCGCTTATTCACTAACATCCTGTTATTTATTTGAATTAATCTAACGAAACTCGTATGCAAAGATTGTGACATTTCTCAACATTCAATTCAGAGCAGGCGTAATAGGTGTACAGAAGGAATTTCTCAACAATATCCCATTGTTCACGCACCTCCTCGGATTTTCTTCACAAATATTCTTGTCATCTGTGACCTCTTTTTATCTCGCAATTTCTCTTCTATCTTCTCGTTATCCCGAATCAAATGGGGCCCACTCCTAGGAAGGAAGAATGCGCAGTTAAGTCTCTGCATGTTTGCTGTAACGCAAACGTGTGCATTCATATTGCCACACACAACACTTTTGCGTGTTGGTTTGGATGTGCGACAAGCGTGAGATGACGTCGAAAAAAGAATCTGATGTTAATGGCAGTGGCGTGTGTTGTTATTTAGGAAAAAATTTCTAAGGTATAAAATCGAACCCGACACTGTGTTGCTAACATATGAAACGTGGCAGAGACTTGTTGCCCATTACACGGTCGGTTTTGGTCATTCTTCCACGTAGGGGAAGAATGCACACGCCACACGACGGAGATGAATGCGCATTCCAAATTTACGCCATACACACACACTTTTAACTGTACCACGTACAACCGCGCGCATTCAAGTCTTCGCGCTTTCCCTCTTAGTGAGTGGGCCCTTTTAATGGGAGATCCCTCGTCTACGCTTTCGGTTGCGTATGTGCGTCAAAACCAGCCATGTGTGTGAGTTTGTTATTTATACGGATCTCAGTTTACACGTTACGTTATGAGATATAATTTAACGTTTAACCTTGTAAGTGTGAAACGCAATCTGTGTGGAAATCTCGGTATAAACGAATCTAGATTGATATGCGTTATCGTTGTCGTTTCGAAAGATTCTGGTGGTCTAAATCTCAGAAGAATAATGTTAGATAAAGGCATTTCACATCATATTAAGTTAGATTGTCCGTAACATGAGCTAACAATTTTGACATTTATAGCGGAATCAATTCACCCGATTCTCCATAAATAGTTTTTTTCCTAACAAGTGCGGAAAGTGTTACTGCCGTTGACCCGAACGACGCGAAGCGGAGTTCGGGCAAGCAGACAAGGGCGGGAAAGACATTTTACGCATGAATCAGGAACATTATTTTTTCTACGAACGCATAAAGATTCAAAAAGCACATTGAAAATATATATTCCATGAAAATCCACTATCTATTATTAATGTTAAAAACATAATTTTCTGCAAATGTGTCAGAATAGCCGGCCCATAGTAGTTAGTTGGTGGTAACTGGCTGTTAAGAGTAACACTCATAGATTGCAAAGTGCATGAAGATGACGGAGACGGCATCAGTGGCAAGTTGCCTGTACATGAAATAATTTTATTTGAGCTAGTTCTCTTCTGTTCTACGGAGTCCTCCAAATGACTCTCAGCAACAGCAGTTGACTTCCAGCGTCCAAGACGTTTTATGTTGGTTATCCCGCACTAAGGGGAAAGGGACACTTTCTTAAATGAAATGATTGCGGAAAAGTGAGTAAACACGTACGGTCGTAGAAAAAGTACTTTTCCCACTACAACGCTGTTAATTGAGGTTGTAATGTAATGATTCATAATACTTTTTGAACAAGTGTAGAAGCCATTGATATTCGGCTAAGAGTATTTGAATGATTGATTATTGTAGATTGTGACCTTTGGGTCTATTGTGCCCCCCGTCAAAGCTGTTTTTGCAACTGCACCACATTTCTCCTCTCAGTTCCAGTGTCCCAATGAACTCAAGTATCTGAGAGGGCTTCAAGAAGGCTAGATTCGCGGTTCTCCTATAATTTTCTTGTCTAAGTCATTCTTCGCGAAGGCTCGAAATGGCGAAGCACTCTATAACTAAGTGAACATGAGTATCCTCTTCCTCCACACAGGATGTACACCCATCAGTTTCTGTTAGGTCAATTCTTATCATATGTTTTGCAAGATGACAATGTACCGGGTGTTCTAAATTCGTTGTCTAGTGATGGGATCTCAGAAACCCGATGAGCTAGACGAAATGAGTGGCACATTTTCGATTTTGAGAGAATTCATTTGGTTAAAACCGCCACCTTCTAAGTCAAACCGTTTTGGAGCTATTAGAGAAAATTGGAAAAGGACGTCAACTGAAAAGTTCTCATAACTTCTTTATTGCTGAAGTTATAACATGAAACTAAAACATCATACAGGCACTTTTCTCAGTAGAATTCATTGTAGTAGACAATATTTTTTATTACATTTTGTTCTAGCTGATCGGGTTTCTGAGATCCCCTCACTAGACAACGAATTTAGGACACCCAGTACAGTTAGTAAGCCAGTGAGAAGGCGTAACTTATTCTTACTGAGATGCATATACTTTTTGGACCTTGCAATTTCAAAGCTCCGAAGGAACTTTTTGGAATGATCCATTCCTGGAAGATTCCTTCAGGGTGCTACTCTTTCAGTTCCTTCCTTTTCCAAAAACTCTTCCTTGTAGGTACATTTGCCTCTACCATAAAAGGGTTCTGGACGAGTGAGTGGCGTTTATGTTCCTTTTCTGCCAGTTTTTTAGTATCTTCATTTCTTTGAATCCTATATGAACAGGAACTCAGACTCGGAGTTCTTATTGTTTTTGCTGACTTCATTTAGTTTTCTTAAGCACCTGTCACAATTATTTGTAAACTTTACATTACATTCATTATGTTCCTCAATTCTTGGAGTTTTTGATGGAATGAGAATTTTCATTATTATCGTTCAGTGATTTTAGTATTCAAAAATACTACGGCCTACTGAGAATATAATCATGTTTCAGTTCGTTTTAACCGATAGTGATGCGTCTGAAGATTTGGAATTTGATGCAATCCTTTACTGGATACTCTGAAATGAGTCGTTGTCGACGATTACTTTCGTGTGTTTCAAACTGCGTTGGTCAGCCAAAGGACTCTATTGATGCTTCATTCTGTTCGTTATCAACTGCTTAGCGTCCAGTGGGAAGTCCAGGAATGGTTTCAGACGCACAAGAAGAATAAGGCGCCAATCTGTCTGCCTATTCTTTACCGAAGTAGCCTGCGAGTCTCGGTATCCAGACGAATGTGATCCTGTTGTTCACCCTGAATCTGTTTAGATTTCGGGCCTTTCGGCAGACTGTTTTCGGTGTAAAACAGCTATAGATTCAAGAGGCGTATGCGAAGAATTTTCTGGTTTTCTCGATGCACATTATACACCCATGAAGTCAAAATACTTCTTCAATAAGTTATTCCCATAAAAATAGATCACAAAGTTTTTACTTTCGTTTAAATTCGAGTACCCTGTCTATTTCCGCCCACATTCCATCAGTTTTATACGAAATGTTGACTATCCGTCAACAGAAGCATTCGTGAAGAGATAAAACCGCGTAACATTTAGTCGTTTGTTAGTAAACATACCACTTGAAGGGATCGTTGACCTGTCAGTTGTGAATCATCGTAACAAAGTGCATGATGGGAAATTTGATAGGCTGACAGAATTAGAACAGAGCCGGGCAATCCGATCATAACATCACGTTTCAAGAATTTGCATTGCCAGTTTGAAGGGTTTATTCACACCCGAGGAAATGTTCATCGATTATTTTGTTCAGTTATAGACGTTTCATCTTTAATTGACAGTTGGTGGGTCTATGGCTAAGGAAGAAATAGCTTCAGACAAAGCCAGTAGCTATTTATAATATTGATTTCTGTATGGTCGTGAAGTGTTGGTAGAATACTCAGATGTAATGAGATTTTTATACGAAGCATTGTCCACGTATGTGTTGTTTTTTTCAGTCTGTTTTGCCATTATAATTTGGCAACTGAAGGGTGTTATGATTTACTTCTTCGAATATCAAAATGTTAGCAGAAAATAGATTATTTCTGAAAATCTCCATTCACTCATATTCATTTTTGTTTTTTGCAGGATTTGACAACGAAGTCTTCCATCACTCACTGCGCAATAGAAGAATTAAAATCAAAGTTAATTAGTAAAGAAACAGGTGAGATATAATTTACATTATATTGATTATACAGGGTCTTTATAAATGATTGAACAGCGCAGTTGGCTTTGGATTATTTTGCCGCTACAGAATACCAATCTCTAACCAATCAGAGCATAGCATGATCACAGAATTCTGTGGTTTGCATAAGAAACGGCAAAATGAGAATAATCCAAGCCAACTGCGCTGTTACAATCATTTATAGAGACCCTGTACATGAAGAATGACAACCTTTAAAAAAAATCAACCCACATTCCATTTTGAGCGCTCATTCTATCGAGTGCTATATCGTTCTGCCCAAATGCATTTTCGAATTTTGAGCCGAAAATGTTTTTAAACGATAGGGTTAGACTCTCTGAGGACGAATTTGTCGTCAAATTCAATTCTGTCCGCGGGGCCGTCCGGCCTTCCGTTAGCACAATAACTTTCAAAGGGATTGTCTTAGAGACTTGAAATTTTCAGGTCCCAAATGCCTCGGTTGAGTTCGTTAACCGGCTGTTCCATAAAATATGGCCATTCAAAATTTTTGTTTCTAAATAATCTGAGAAATACCGAAACCAATCAGAACGAAATGTTGCGGCCAATCTAAATGGAAGGAACAGTGATATAGCTGCTTGTAAGTTTTTATTTTTTCCGAGAAAAGTATCTACTGTATCGAAATTTTGCAGGAGACTTTTTTTCTCCAGAATTGAATGGGAAACCATAAGAGATATTTTTTCCGAAAATCTATCCCACGAAAACAATTTTCGAAGGAAAATCATAAGGGGTTGTTATTTTCAACCCCTAATAATAAAGTTATGGGATCATAAAAAAGGGTATAGCCGGTTTCAATGGTAAATCTGCCATAGCGGCCTTTTCGATTCATATTGAGGGTATCGATTAGGCATTGAATGAAAATAATTCAGCCAACTTTTCAGCTTTTTATCTCTAGTCATTTTTGAGATTTCTGTAAAAAACACTTATTTCGATTTTATTTATTTCTTCTTGTGAAATCAAAAATTTGCGAATGATGATTTTTCTCTCGATTCTTTGCTATTGAAAGAATCGACATATAATTTTTATTATGAAGCTGAAAAATCGATATTCAGAAAAAAAATAAAATTGTAGTCACATGTTTTTCGATGTTCTTCAAAAGTGTCTACCGCCAGTTTTTGACATGAAATGTCTTCTTTGGTCCTTCATACCATGGAATTTTTTCACATTTTTGAAATTGGTGGAACATTCTGAAAAAAATTAAAACTGTTTTAATTTTGGGATTCAGCAGATATCCATTAAATTTTGGTGCCATTGTATTCATATTGCCTTCCTGAATAATATTAGTGAAAAAACAATTGGTGATCTGTCTTCGTTCTGATGGATGATATGGGCCCCACAAAGTCCGAAAAATATTTCACCTGAAAGTCACTTTTCTCACTACAAAAACACTGAGTTACCGCTTTATTGAGTTTGAAGGCTCTCTGAACATTTTCACATGAAGATTTGATTCATTGTATTTCAAATATATTCAATAATGATTGCAAAAACATCGACTAGTGACATTGGAAATGATAGCAGGATTTACCCGTATACATCGTGTCATATTCGCGCGAAAGAACTCTCCGTAGTGCCAAACTTAAGATACAGCGGGCTTTCCCTCGAATGTTTTCAATGTTTTTGCAATAATTATGGAATATTTTTGAAATAAAATGAAGAAAATCTTCATGTGAAAATGTTCAGAGAGCCTTCAAACTTTATAAAGCGGTAACTCAGTGTTTTTGTAGAGAGAAAAGTGACTTTCAGGTGAAATATTTTTCGGACTTTGGGGGCCCATACCTTCCAAACTAAGACAGATCACCAATTGTTTGACTCAGTGTTTTTTAAGACTCCTAAAAAAAAATCAAAAACTGTCGACTCCTCATCGCCTTCCAAAGGCTGTATCTTGGAAGGGAGGTCGATTTCGAAAAAATTTTACTTGTACTACACCTTATTTTCATCGAGGAATCCTCTTTCTAAGTCCTTCGCATTTGTTCACAGATTCCCCGTATATACCCATTACGACTATACTGGGTTATCAACTCAAAGATTTGAACAATCAACTTGAATTCCGGAACAGCGATAAGAAATTTGTATAAAACTATGTCAAAATAGTCAAAGGGACATGTATTAAAACAACTGAATATTTTTCCCGTGATAAATGAACATAGCCAAGTATGTACCAACAAATTAACCGATCCCTTCCCACCAACCAAACACGTGTGACCTTTCCCATGGAAACTGGATATTTCCATCGGGGTGCACTTGCATCCGTTCCATGCACTCAGCATCTTCGTAAGCGCATTTTTATCATCCGGATTTCGACGTTGTTGCAACGCAGCTGCGAAACGTATAATTTTCAATTACGTGACGCCGCCGCTTATATGGTAAACAAAATGATGGCCCGTAAACGGACTCCTCTATTCGAATTAATAGGTAGGTGCGAGATGATGCGGGCATGTGCTTTCTTTATGTGTTAATCCGTCGCGGTCTCGGAAAGATGGGAAATTACATCTGGGATTGATGGATGGGTTAAGTTTGAGGTGTTTTTGTGATGCAGTCGAACTTCGATATCTTGAATTTTTTTAAGAACTTCGCAGCAGAACTGCTAGAATAATATTGACTTCGAAACAACGCTAGAGTTCAATTTCATAGAATCTCATGTTGAAGTGTTGATGATATTCAGTAAAGAAAGGGTCTTAAAACACTTCTATTTGTGGAACCTTTATTGGATCATCTTGGTAACATGTTTCGGCGATTCCGCCATAATCAAACCAAAGATTGATTATACGGTTCAAAAGTCATATGGTAAAAACATTATCTCAAATCAAAAGCTTTAAAATTTAAAAAATGTATAGGACAGAAACACAATCACACGTTAAAATGAATAAATAAATAAAAATAGGGATAAAATTGGAAATTTAAAAACATTATATAATATCTAAAATGACAAAACAACAGAAATTGCTAGAGTTTAGCCAAAGACGCGAACAAATCTAGAGTCTTTGATGACTTCGACAGTAACAACAATCTGGACAAGTGGTCAACAGCATGAGAATAAAAATAGTTTATTTTACCCAACAGAAAATATCCCAATAACAGTGTAACATATTGACTATCAATAATATGAAACAATTATTAAAACAAATTATACATTCATTGATGCAACAATAAACAATAACCGCCCGAACTTAAAAACAAGTTAAACTTGAGTTCATCAGCAGCCTTGCACAATCGATAGACCGGAGCTTGCTCAAGCATGTTAGTCCGAGGTTTTGGGAGTCGAAAAGTCGATGTGGTCCTCGTTTCAATTCTTGGTACACGAATGTGAATTCTGTCGCAAAATCCAAACGCGTCCTTCTATGGGCTCGGGCAAGAGCTGAGCCTCAGAGGAAGAAGTAAAAGTTTACTTCTTCCTCTGAGAGCTGGCCTCTTGCCGCGACACGGGGCCTCAAATCATATTCTGTGAGGCGATTTCTTATTGTCTGAGTGCTAATTTGCACCCCATGAGTTTGCTCAAGCTGATTTTGGAGGAGGCGAGCGGTTGCAAACCGTTGTCTCAACGTAGAAACTCTCAAGTAACGTTCTTGAATGGCAGTTGTTACCCGTGGTCTACCCTGTCCTGGACTTCGGACATTCATACCTGTCTCCCTGAATCGCTGCAACATTCTTGACACACATGTATGGGAAACTCCAAACCCTTCTGCAATTCTCGTGTATGTCCACCCTTCTTCTCGCAAAACTACCGCTTGGGCACATTCCTTCTTGGGTCAAATTGCGTGTTTCGCGTTGCATCGATCGTGTAGAAAATCAAACGAAAGAAATACTATGGATTACTAGAATTGATCGAGAACAACTGATTTCAGAATGGAGCCAATACATTCAAAATCTGATAATCTCATCTTTTTATTCCTGCTTGGAAAAAACATCTGTATTGAAAAAAAAACGTTGAATGTGGATAACATATGCATGCATTATCTGATAAAATAATTATCACTGAGAACACCTTCAGTTGTAGAATAAATTTGAGATTTCCATAATGTGCGTTAATTTTTTGCGCAGTGTATAATAAGCTTGTGTAAATAGGTGGGACATTTTCATTGAATCATCTTATAATTAAAAATGTATCTTCCTCTCTTTTCTATACTGAACCATTCAATTGATGTATGTAGGTTCAAGATTTGCACAGGAAAGTCGATTTATAAATGAATGGTATTAAACTTATAATTATAATGGTTTTCATATTAGAATTATCATTTCTTAAATTTGATCAAGCTAACAAATACTTTTTTATGATTTGTTATATCCTTATATCTTATTCCATGATAGAATCATATTTTCTGCAGGCCACCAAGCTTTTCTCACACCTAATATTCTCGCAACCGCCCACCATCTTGCACCCGCCAACGAAACCATACAAAACTCTATTTTTCGCTGAACCTTCGCTTAACCCTTAACCTGCCTCGATCTTGGAATATCCTGAACTTAATCTGGAATAATCGCAACCTATTAATCTAATAACGCCTAAGTCCATTAGCGATATCAGTTCAAGGCCTACTCCGTCGTTGTGTAATCGGCTTTATCATGGGTCAGAGAGCCTTCGGACTGCCATTTCATCGGACTAAAGAAAGGGTTCCACGCCTTGATCGGTCACGGCACCTATTTACTCCCTATTTTTCCCTTTTTTAGCTGGGATGGTCAATAGTTGCCATCTATTTTTGCCGTCTATTCGATGATTAGAGGAGTCCGGTAAATGTCACGCGTAAATATGCAGCCGGGACGCTATCCAGAATTAACGGAAGTGACGTCAGGAGTGACGTAGACTCTGGCGAACGAGGGTGGACGAAAGGTTGCTCTTGAAAAATTTAAATTAGTCGCTCGACACTGGCGGTAATGAGCTGAGGCGGTGATGACGGTTTGGTCCTTACGCCTATCTTTGGGTTAATGGCGTAGGAATTATTTAGGAGTCCTTGACATAGTTCATTTCCTTTTTTTAGACGGGTATCTGTTCCTCGCTTATATTATGTTTTGTTGTAAGACGAACAAATTTTTCTCAAAGATTGCAATAGAAAAGAGCGAATTGAAATTACTCAGATTCTATAGTAATTGCAGTGGAACTTCCTTTAACGAAAGCGCTAAATCCGCAAAAAAATTCGTTATACAGAAAATTTGTTTCTATAGTCGGCAATGTTGCGGTCGACTTCACTGATAAATTTAAGTTTATCATTCAAACTTAAGCACTTCCTTTTAGACATTTTCGTACAACTTTCACATTAGCGTAATAGTAAGATTGAAACCAAACAGCCAAGGGAGTATTTAAAACTGTTGCAGAAGGATCTCTCTGCCCGCCGTAATGATTTATTTTGAGGTCGGGATTTATTACGTACGTCCGGAAAAATTTCGGAAAAAACCCACCCTTATACCTCCTTACCAATACCCATTGAAAGAGTGATGTTCTTTGAATATTTCGTTATTGAGAGAATGTACTTCGTTTTAGAGAGTGTTTTTAACATGGAATTTGGAATCAAGGTGCAATGTCTTGAACGAAATTCGTTATTCAGACGTTCGTTATAAGGAAGTTCCACTGTACTCCATGGGCCTTGCAGTACTAAAGTTCCAGGGTTCTGGTCCAGTATATGTGGCGTTTGTGCTGTCTTTCTGGCTAGTGTGTTAGCATCTGCAATATTAGCCTTGAGTCGATGACATAGGAGTTCAATGCTTTAATAGCAGCTTGACTAACAGAATGGACCACTATCTCACACCTTCAAAAATTTCTCTCCAGGTTTTTCCATCCTTTTATTGTAGGAAATTCTGCCTGAAAAACTTGAGTAGTAGACTCACGACAGTGTGCACTTGGTTTCTGCAGCTGTCTCTCCGCAGAATATTCGCAGGCATTGTTTCTGTTTTATGAATGCTTTCTGCTACACTGCTTTCTTCCCAGAAGAGAAGACCATAGGTTATCCTGCTGTGGAAGAATGAGGAATATGCTATTCTTGCTGAATTTTTATCAGCTATTTGTATCTTCTAACTATGAAAAGCTTTTTTTAGTCCGGTCTATTTAAACCAAAAAATGAGAGTGAAGTTACATAAAGTCCCAACAAGCTGAATTTCTGTGAAGTTGTTCAAAACATAATTATAAACAATGTCTAAAAGTTCCTCATCATTCCCCTGTGAGGAAAAATTTATTCGAGGTCAAATGTCAAAAAAATGAGTTTTTCGCGATTTTCAGCAAAACGGTAAGTTTTATCATAAAAGTACCTCAGACAAAAATTGTAGATCATAAAATTATCTATGAAAAAGGTATCAATACTTTTTTTCTTACGAGCGAGTCTTTCTGAGATATATCTATTCAAAAAGTTATAACTACGCGCTTAGTACACTACCTCATAGGTGGCATGGAAACGTGTACATATGATGACGATAACGACTTTTATAACTTTTTGAATCGTTATATCTCAGAAACGGTGGCTCGTAAGAAAAAGGTATTGGTACATTTTTTATAGATAATTTTATGATCTATAATTTTTGTCTAAGGTACTTTTATGATAAAACTTACCGTTTTGCTGAAAATCGCGAAAAACTCATTTTTTTGACATTTGACCTTGAATAAAATTTTTTCCTCACAGGGGTGGGACTTTATGTAACTTCGAATGTCTAAATACTTCTAGTGATAGTGAAATTTAAGGTTTGGCTGCAGCGTAATAACAAGAAATACAAGGTGAGCATCCTTCGAAGCTTTAGTTTCAAAAGTTAATCTTAACCAATTATCTAATGGGACACCTGTACGTGTCCGCGCCGCCGTCACGGACACCCAGCGTCCTGCCCAGGCGTCGGCGGAGGTGGCACATCTTTCTGCCTCCAAACCGATAACGAAATGACGCCGCAGCATGCCGTCGAGATCTGCCTCAGTGAAACACGAGCGCGCGCTGCCGGGTGATGCCATTCATCGGGACCTTTTTACCGGTCACGACGTTGGTCGTACACGCGCTATGAATCCGAATAATCGGTTGGCCGTGGTCAGTGACATCGTGCATTTCTTCGAAAATTTCGAGAATAAAGGTAATTGAAACGGGGTTGAACGTGATCGGAGTATTGAGTGGCTGTTAACAGGAGGAGTTCTTTCTCGATGAGGATTTATAAAAAAAAATTTATCCACGACTACAATATAATCTACCCATTTCACGTCTCCGGGCTCGGCCAAAATAATATCCATATAGCACAAGTAATTTATGAGATATAATTCACTGCTGTCAGATGCTTCATAGATTTAGCTCTGATGAATATTATTTAAATTGGTATTTCTTCAGTATCCTAAAGTACTCCAACTAACAAATGTAGGTAAACCTTGTCACTCGAGGACCAAATCTACTTTTTCTATATCAATTAAAGCATTTTTTATTACTAAATATACAATGACCAGTTCTCTAAAAATTTCTTATGTGTCAACTTTTTTCACGCTTGTCATAGAAGGGTCTTGTCGCGGTCGCCAAATGTTGAAATCCTCAAGAAATATAGTCAGTAGTCGACTAGTCGTGGATAAAGTGTAGTATGCTACGTGCGAATAACAGCAATCATTATACGCTCGTTTCATAATATACTATTATTTGAGAAAATGAGTATAATGTTCTGGGTATATTCTATTAGCTCATGATCTACTAAAACAAGACGAATTCATTTTTTACATCTGTATTTAGCTAAACAGAAAACAGTTCTGCCAACCAAAATTGTCGAATGAATAATTGAGCGAATTCAATGGAAATATTCCAGTGGAAATTCATGAAATTTGAGAAAATAACGTATCATATTTGTATAGAAAGCTCATTCAAAAACTCGTCACTTCTTGGCCCATGTTTGAGTTTGAACTCGTTGGAGACATAATACCTATTATGAATAATTATTCTAACATAGTAGCCATTGTTACAACATTTTGTATCATTTAATTTTATTCATTTCAATTTCATTTTCTGATATCCGAACTTCTTTTTATTACTGCTCACCTCGTTCTTCTTCGATATTCGTTAATTGTATTGTATATATTTTTGTTAATTTCGTACAATTATGCACCTACCACTATTTTGTCAAAATTTGATTTTCTCTTCGCCTCATTTTTCTGAATTTTTATTAATATCCCTGAATTGTTTCTTAAATTATCATTTCTGTATTCTGTATCAACTATTTCATTGATAATTTTTTGTATTCCCTCTCTAAGGTTGTCTTTCAATTCCTTCAAATGCTCCTCTATATTTCTGTAGATATTATTTTATCGATATTGTCTCTCACGAACTGCTCCATATCTTATTTTATTGTGATGATTTTCAATTGCTTTTGATTGCCGAAATATTGCAATGTTCTTCGCCTATTGCGAATCTTTTAATTTATTGATATATTTTCTTCTTTTTTATATTTTGTGTATTTTCTTCAATGAAATTCTTAACATAAATTGTCAAAAGTTTGTTGTTTTGGAAAAAAAATTTTCTTCGCTTTTTTTGGTTTCTGTGTTTCACTTGTTCACTTGTATATCAATAAGACAGTACAATAACTTTCTAACCATTGATGCTACACTTAAAATAATATGTATCTGAAAATTTGCATATGAGTTCGTTACATTGCAACTGAATTTGAGAAGAGGCGTATAATATTATTATAGAAAAAAAAATTTTCCATACGCAAAATTTCGTGAAATCCTCTTCAAGTTGGAATTATCATTCGACAGATACACCTATTCTTGCGTTTTCAAAATTTCATCTGAACTCTAAAGAATATTTCCATTTCAAGTAATAAATTTCATTTTCATCGTAGAAATGAGAACCATAATCGAAAATAACAAATCCAACAATCTACCAAGTACGAATCTCGAAAATTCAGAAATACCTCAACTAGAACAAAATACCTAACGTCAATCTAATTTCTAGAAAATTTTTGAAGTCTCTGAAACAAAATTAAAATCGAAAATCTTTGCACTAATTTGTCAGGAGCAATTTGGTTTTTGAAAAAATTGTTGCCTAACAGTAAAAATAAAAAAGGAAATAAATGAAAAGGATTATGTAACGTTTCGGTGTCTATATCGGAATTTTGTATTTTTTCATTTGCAGTCTAATTGACATCGAAAGTTGTCAATACATAGAGATGTTGATTTATTTAATTTTTAAATTTTCTAATGTAATTTCTTTTTTCAATAAATCAATCTAAATACGCTAATTAGCTAAATTATCTACTTCATCTGACAAAATACATGTGGATTCCATAATTTTCCTTTTATAATTATCAGGTTCCAATCTAATTGTTTAGGAGTAGAGCCCCATAGTTTGCGATCATTTTTGTCCCTGATAATCAATTGACATTGAAAGTTGTCAATACATAGAGATGTTGATTTATTTAATTTTGAAATTTCCTAATGTCATTTCTTTCTTCAATAAATCAATCCAAATACGATCTATTCCAACAGAACAATTAGCCAAATTATCTTCTTAATCTAACGAAATACATGATGAACTCTTAATTTTCTTTTTATAATTATCAGGTTCCAATCTAATTGTTTAGGAGAAGAGCCCCATGGTTTACAATCATTTTTGTCCCCGAATAATCATCCGTGAGAACAACAAAATAACAAGAAAAATCTTAAATGTAACATCTACCAGTGCGACTGAAAATTCATGACGTTATCAGTTATATCATTTTACACTTTGTTGAACATCGCTGACATGCAACAGACATATCAGTTGATAACCAACAGAACTCTCTGCAGCATGTTGCAATGGGACAATTGGTATTGTTATATGCAGCAGCATGCCAGCGGTCAAGGCCACTTTTCCGCGGAAATAGAAATTCGCCCAAGCATTCTGACCTATTTCCGCGATTCTGTGATTAATTGAATGAACATCGATTTGAAATAGGTGAATCTATTGGTTTGAATAGTATAAAATATTTTGATATTCTGAATAAAACTCGCTACGGGAAATGGGTTAAGTATCATATGTCAGGTTATCAATATTTGGGCGGAGTAGCGGAATAAGATAGTTTACATTTTCAGATTCAATATAGCACTGGTCAATCCTCCAATTTTCCGGCGTTCGAGATAGCCAAAAGGAATTTATACCAGATATATAAGGCGTCCCGATATATGTGGGAAATCTCTCGGATCCAGTTAAAACATAAAAAAATAAGATGACAAGTTCCCATAATTTTTTTCTAGCGGCCCTCCTCGCGAAAATACGACATCCTAAATGACGCCACTGGAAATTTGTTTTTAGTGGAATAAATTTCAATTACCTACTTCTTTCAATATTACCTTTTCTCTAGCTTAATGTTCAAGGTATCCAAATTTGTTTTTTTAGCACCTTATCATACAGGGTGTTGAAAATTCAAGCATTAAAATGTACAACCCAAATCCGCCCCTGGTAAACTGAACAAGCTAATTGAAATTTGATTGCGGTGATTTGAGAAGTCCTTAATACTATTAATCATATCAAATTTTCATCAAATTATATCGAGTAGTTTGAAATTTATTCCACTAAAATGGATTTCCAGTGGCGTCATGCAGGAGGTCGTATCTTCGTAGGGAGGGCCGCTGGGAAAAAAAATATGGGAACTTGTCATTTTTTATATTCTATCTTAATCCGAGAGATTTTTATTCTTTTGAATTAAGAGCTAACAAAATATTATACATGAAACAAAATAGTCCCTAGCTGAGGTTAGTGCAAAAAGGGGTTTCATTCTAGTCTGCGTATGATACTTAAGCTCAGGGAAAACCTCAGAAAAAACCACTGTCTCGCCGTTTTTTACAAAATTGATACTCAAAACTATTTGAAAAAGTACTTTCAATATTCAGATACAAAATACTTTTTTCTTACTCTTTGGCCAGGAGGGCGTTTTGAACCTCTACAGGAGCCTATTGAAGGAATCATCTCCCATAGATTTGAACAGCGGTATTTCGTGCTAAATATCGAATTTAGTTTCGAAATAATGATAAAAAACGTGAGTCGAACTTATGTCAAAATGGCATATAACAGATAACATACACTAACTAAAATTCAATAATAAATATTGGAATTGTTATCTACTTTGAAAGAATCAAAAGTTAGCTTCGCATTGCTCGCTTCTTTCTAGGGAACCAGCCTGCTATGATTCTGTTTAAATGTCTGTATTTTTTTATTTTGAGACTGGGAGTATTTCCGAACTATTCGTTTGGAATCGCTTGAATTTGTTTTTACAGTTCAACGGAAATTTAATAGTGATGTTTTTTTCAGATTCAGACGAAACCATGATACCAGAAACGGACAAAAGAAGCGGCGATCTGAATCACTCTTCGACACACCACCTCAACGAGGATGGGCTTATAATGCCTAGGAAACCTGCGAACCCCGTTAAAGAAAACCCCGAAAGACAAAACCTACATAGGGAGCTAGCCTTCAATCAAAAAATGTAAGTAAGAAGGAGAAAAATTGAATTTCTCACAAAATCTTTAATGATAAAGTATGGTATGCAATTGATGAAGTAAATAAAACCCTGAATGCACTTGGTCCGAGGTACAATTCAATAAGTACATCGACTTGAGCCTATTAGCGTAGAAGGGGTGATTTCTCGCACCC
Organism: Propylea japonica; assembly: GCA_013421045.1. Taxonomy (NCBI): domain Eukaryota; kingdom Metazoa; phylum Arthropoda; class Insecta; order Coleoptera; family Coccinellidae; genus Propylea; species Propylea japonica. The sequence continues at coordinate 15,660,526 of CM024248.1, forward strand.
ACTAGCGATCGGATATCACTCCCTGCTAAGGGGAACATTCACTCATCCAGGGTAACAAGTATCAGGGGGATTGAGCTCTGAGATGTTCGGTCTTGGTTGTTCGTCATTCGTTGCTCGGTCCTGGATTTCTCGGTTGATGTCCTGGTAGTCATTCTTGCACTGTTTTCCTCCATGATTGTTCCTGGTGTCCATCGTGACCATAACAAACTTCCTTACCGTTCTTGCAGTACAGAGTATTACTGTTTTTTTGCATAATTTTGTAAATGTTTTCATCAAAATCTAAGTCTTTGATGTTGGACTTGAGACATTTTGGAATAATTCCTGTGGTTGATATGAGAATGGGAATGGTTTTGGTACCAGACATTCCCCACAGCCTTTTGATCTGAAGTTCAAGCTGTTTGTTTCTGTTTCTGATTCACAAAGTCTGAAAATCTCATTTGCTGACTTTCCTATGCGATACAAATAATATTTATACCGAAAGTACCTCGTCAGCAGTCCCACTATCACCCGAAGCTCATCTCGTAACAGCTTCTGGTATAAGCAGTTGAAATAATCACGAATTTTTTGGACTGAGTAAGTCCTTGGCCATTTCTCCAGAGGGTGATTCTGTTATCCCACTCCCATTGCTGGACCGCTGCCGTATATTGGTCTTTTCCAAGGCCAGAGAAAGGGATTCAGATCCAGAAGGTCTTAACCTTGATAATATAATATAGGAAATATATATAAGTTTTATTGTAGTTTATGAAACAATTGGAATGTCCATGATTCGTGCCATAAAATCGGCCATCGTTAGTATTCAGAACACGTTTGTCCGCAAACTTCATAGCGTATGCGATTTTGCAGCCTAACCTTCTAACCTGACCCTAAACAACAAATCAAATATACTGCTTCACAATAGTTAAGGAACGACAACTTAGAGTTTGAATCTTCGCAGATTAAACTCTTGATTCTCTTGAATGCATAGTAGTTGTTTGTTTATTTATCTGAAGTTGGCAGTATTTGCTGTCATAACGAAAATAAAGTCAACGATGCCGAATGTACCCGGCCTCGTCCGACGAGCTTGCGAGTTATCAGAGAACACTAGTAATATTGATAACATTTCGTATCAATCTGACAAGAAAATAAACAAAATAACCTCAAATTTTAATATACACATTACACAGTGGAATACGCCAAATTTCCGGGGCCAACCGACGGCTCAAACTTTCGTGAACGGACTGTAGTAATTGGATGTTTTTTTCCATTGGAACAATTTTCACTGTTCCAAAAATGCAGCAAAAACTGATTTTTCACCTGTATGCAGTTTTCACCCGAACCTATGTTTTAAAGTAGTACAAAAAAGATTTATTCGATGAGAGAAGAAAGCTCAAGTTATAACGAATGTACGTACAACTTGAAAACTTGTCTTGTATCATCCTAAGCTTAAGCAAACTTAACTTCTGTGCAGCAGTTTATAATGTAAATTCGTATGAATTATAATTCGGACCATATCAGAATCGGATAATACCGGATCTAGATCAGACTAATTCAACAAAATTGTCCGGTAACATGTCACAACCAGACATTAGGCCAGTGAGGCAACTGTATAGCATTATTGATTAATTACAGATCATTACAATCCATTGAATTCTAAAGTCGCCACTTGTCCTCGATTCATATCTTATTCCGTCATTATGTAGATTCAGATACCCATGTTGTCAGAGCTCTAGTTAAATATGCAGAACTTGGTATTCGGCACAACCCTATAAGGCGTTCTAGGTGAACGGAAATCGTTTCAATGTAGTCTCGCATACTTTTGCCTACTTGCGATTTGTTCATGTATGCTTGCTAGTTGGAAAATGAGTTTCAAGTGAATTATCTGGATGAGAAAGTTAAGAAGGATAATTTGAAGAATTTATGAGTAGTAGACCAGCTCTGAAGACTTTGCAAATAATGAAAAAAATCTAGGAGATCTGTAAAAAATTTAAGTTGCAAAGTTGTGGGTAATAAACAAATCTGAAGTCGCTCTTCTTTCACATTACCTCAAAATTTATGTGAAAAATTGAAACAGCCTACATTTATTTTCTGAAGAACTTTGTAGGTTTTCACTCCCAGTCTCTGAAACAGAAATATATAAAAAAATTTAATTAAGATGGAGTGCTCCTGCGAAAATCTTTGCAATTTTTTGTCAGGAGCAAATTGGTCTTGAAAAAATTGTTGCCCAACAGTAACACTGAAAAAATAAATAAATGATAAAGACAATGTAACGTTTCGGTATCTATATCGGACACCTTCTTCAGAAAAACTTGTAAAATCTTCAGAATTGTGTGTTTTTTATTTGCAGTCAAAAGCCCACCTTACACGGTCAATATTATTGATTCAATATTATTGACGCAATATATGGTAAAAAACGGCAGCCCTCACACGATTCAATAACAACAAAGTGTCAGTTTCAATTGTGAAGTTAGTTGGATGGAGAGGATCTATCGTTTTTAATAGGATCTGATTGGGTTCTGAATAAGAGGAAAAAATGGAGGCAGAGAAAAGTGTGGTTCACTGTAGCGCTTCTCCCAAATAAGGCGACATAGTGAGGGCACTTTTTGCGAAAATCGCGAAAAGGGGTTCCGTCTGGCGCAACTTTCGGGCACCTCCCGTCGGAATAAAAACGCGATCTCGACGTGTACGGGTAGCTCGATTCCCGCTCTCGAATTTGACACCCCGCGCGTTCCCAGATCGCGCTCCCGCCAGCTCTATGTAAAAACACCACTTACCTCTATACACATTATAATAAATTTTCTTTCTTCATCTTTTTTATCTTGAGAACACTTCTTTTCACTATCAGTTTTGTATCTAGAAAGGGGGGGAAAACACAATTGAGCAAACACCCTCTACGGCGTCTTCAGAATTACTGAAATTTTATTGCACAATATTCTGTTTACCCCTCACACGGTGTCGATGATTTTGACGGCGCGGCGCCTCAATATATTGGCGGAACTGCAATAAATATCAAATCGATTTGATTCTTCTCAATATTATTGCCATCAATATTATTGTTTCAATGCACTCCTTATACGTTCAATATATTGATCAATAACGATATTGCTTCAATAATATTGACCGTGTAAGGTGGGCTTAACTGACATTGAAAGTTTTCAATATATAGAGATGTTGATTTATTTGATTTTGAAATTTCCTGATCTCATTTCTTTCTTCAATAAATCAATCCAAATACGATCTATTCCAACAGAACAATTGGCCAAATTATCTACTTCATCTAACAAAATACATGTGGATTCCTTAATTTTCCTTTTATAATTATCAGGTTCCGTCATTACGATCTTTGTGTTGTTCCAGTTCATCATGATCTCCGCTATTTAACATACATGATCAGCGATTTGTGATCTTATTATGTCTCTCTTTTGATATTGTTCTTATGTTCCCGTTTTCTTATCTCTAAAGGTATTGTGTCTTCTCTCCTGTATAAGATTTTCCACATAAACAGGGAATATTGTTACACAATTTTTTTATTTTTGTGTCTCATTCATTGTTTTCGTTCTGGTTAGAATGAAATCATTTTGTTTTTTGAAAACAGTTCTTATGTTGAATTTGGAACCAATTCTTCTCATTTTCTCTGAAAGTCCAGGAATAAAAGGAATGACGTTCAACAAATTTGGTTGTTCTTGACGGTTTTCTGTTTGTACCTGATCATCATTGGAATTTTGATTAGATATTTTTTGTTCTGAATTTTAAATTGTTCTCTCTATAAAATTTGGTGGGAATTGATTATCTAGTAGAAACTTTAAAATGAAGGAAATTTATTATTTCTAATTTCAGGTGAAAATGAAATCAAAAATGCCTTATCATAAAGTTTTACTGTTAGGCAACAAATTTTTCAAGACCAATTGCTCTTGACAAATAAGTGCAAAGATTCTCGTAGGAGCACTTCATCTTAATTAAAGTTTTTTAATTTTTTTATTTCTGTATCAGAGACTGGGAGTGAAAACCTAGAAAGAAATGCAGAATCCTCCCAGAATATACATTCCAATCGATAACCAAAATTTTGGTTTATTTTTATTATGTAGATTCTGATGTCCTTGTTGTCAGAGCTCTAGCTTTGCATGCAGAACTGGGTATTCGGCACAACCTTATAAGGTGTTCTGAGTGAACGGAAATCGGTTCAATGCAGTCCCGCCCGCAACTTTTGCCTTCTTGGGACTTGTTTATATCTGCCTATGTCAGATATTTGGTTTCATTGAAGTAAAGGACAGGAAAAGAGTACAAAATGGTAGAATGTTCTCGACCAATTTGGATGAATATCGAAATCCACTCTTATTTGTGATACTTATAGAAAATCATGAAAAGACAATTATTTCAATCGAACATGCCATTTAACGTTGATTGCGAAGCCGTTTCCTAGTAAAGTTAGTTCAGTTACATCTGGATAATAAGTTATCGAATATATTATGGGGATTGTGCGAAAACCAATTCAATTTTCTCCGAGACCGATTATGTAAAAGAGAAATTAATTTGCTTACTTTCGGAATTCAGATTGAACCAGAAAGTTAATATAACGAAGAAAATGCCTCAGGTTACGTCTTTATCATTTTGATATTTATAATACGACGATCCAATTATACTTGCCCAGTTGAACACCTGCTGTCCGAATCAGTGAAACCCATAAATTCAGCAAAATCGGCTTCCAAAGTTCCTCATCCACGTAATTCTCTCGAAACTCATTTTCCCAACAGCAGCCAGTTAAGAACAAATTCTAACTAGGCAAAAATGAGCACGACCGAATTGCAACTATTGTATTTCCAAATGTGTTGCCCATCTTATTAATTGGAGTTATTATTTCTAAACAAATGAAAAGATGTTTCGTGTATACTCCAAACATCAATTTAATTGAATAGGTTGGTACATATGTTTCGACCCTCACAAATTATGGGCATCTTCTTTAGATACAGGAAAACAACACACTGGTCTCAAATAGCCCGAAGATGACCCTAAATTTGGGGAGGTCGAAACATATCTAGCAACCTATTCAATTATTTTGATGTTCGGAGTGGACACGAAAAATCTTTTAATTTTTTATTATTGTATTTCCTGCATTTTGGAAACCGATTCATTTTTAAATTCTTTTATTCAATTCGACAGCCAATTTTTGTTTCACTTTTCCAAATTTTTATGTATTTTTGAAGAACTTTTGTTGCACCCTGTGCCATCCCCATCAACCCTCTATAAAGATACAAAGACCTTACCAAAAAAGTACCATATGAACCACTTACCCTTATTCAAAAAATTTAAAGGGGGCACACGGTTCAACAAAAATCTTTCAAAATGCATAAAAATTTGGTAAAGTTGAACAAAAATGGACCTGTTTCAGGATGTTCTTGCCAAATATTTTCCTCTGAGAATATGAATTAGTTCCATCATTTTGACGCGCACTGTATTAACGAATAAATGATAGGAGAGATTCTCTATTTCGAATCGAATTCAAGAATGGTTATTCGTTTGAAATATCTCTACCATTTTTTTAAGTGAAACTCACACCTCGCATAAAAACTGAAAATGTATCTATTATAAAGGGTTTTCCAATAAGAGGTGTTATTTTGATATTCAAAGAAAAATGTCATTTTTCAATATAAATGATCGGATGTTTATCACTACACAGTATAAAACAAAGTCGCTTTCTCTGTCCCTATGTCCCTTTGTATGCTTAAATCTTTGAAACTACGCAACGGATTTTGATGCGTTTTTTTAATAGATAGAGTGATTCAAGAGGAAGGTTTATATGTATAATAACATCCATTAAATAGTGGAGAAGTACTGTTATTTTTGAGGTTTCTAATGTGATGTCCTTGCGAAGCCGGGGCGGGTCGCTAGTTTCATTATAAAGAAGAAGCTATGCCGTTAATAGTGGAAAATAACATCAGGCAAATGACCACCACGACCACGCTTACAGGACCATATCGTTTCAATGAAAATTTCCATAACCAAATCGCTAAGTGTCTGCCCTATGTCTTCGATAGCCTCACGAATTCCATCTTTGAGGTCTTGAATCGACGCTGGGCTATTGGCGTAGACCTTCTCTTTCACGTGGCCCCAAAGGAAGAAGTCGCAAGGTGTCTAATGACAAGATCTCAGTGGCCAATAGTGATCTCCTCTTCGAGAGATAACACAGCCCGGAAACTTTTCCCGCAAAAGATCAATGGTTTCGTTGCTTGTGTGGCACGTAGCGTAGCACTGAACTTTATAAACCTTAAAGACCCAAATCTTTATGCAAAATACGATGTAATGACGTTTGTGGAATGCCTTATTCCAAAGAACGACGAGTAATGGACAAACCTGGGTTCTCTTCAACACTTTCGGCTTCAGCTGCAATATTTTCGGCTGTTCTTAAGCGACGTGCACGGGTTTTATTCTTCACATCTCTAACTTATCCCAACAGCTCAAATTTTTCTACCAAGGTGCTTCACGTTGACCCAAAAATGTTCCAAGTTTTACGAACCGTCTCTGCCAATTTTTCACCATTTTTATAGTGAATTTTAATTATTTTTAAGCTTTCTTGAAGCATGTATCGTTTCATTTTTATTAATGGTGTAGTTTTTACTTGTCAAATGTCCAAAAATTACTGCTTTAAACGTGTCATCTACCGAAATATAAACACCTCTTATTGGAAAACCCTTTATTATTATTTCTTCGCCCTCTATTTTACTCCAACTTATTCGACATTGCCGATCTTATTATTGGTTAAATTCTCAATTACGAATTCCTTACATTCTCCAATCTAAAATTCAAAAATTTCCCTCATTCGAACTTATTTATCGATCTGGGTCACAAGTGTTCGCCATTACTTATGGTATCCAATTTCGTTTTCTCGTAATTTTTAAGTTAAGTGGAATTGAATTAGTTATCGCGTTCAACCCACACAAGTGCATTCGTTCATTAAGAAAACGTAACGTAAGTTCGTGTGGTGTGCCACAGGTGGGTTGCTACACACCTTTGTTGAAAAAGGCGCAATATTGGATTTCGAATAACTTGTTTGCTATATAGGTATCTTATCACCGACTAGGTGCGGTTTGTTTGGTAATGAATAATGAATGAAAAGCAAGACCGAGCGACAAACAACGTTTTATTACTGAATCTGAGGATTTTCTGTTATGTGTAGTAATTAAATATTAGATTATACATTGAATATGTTAATAATAACTGGATAAACAACCTCAACAACACCGTGAATTAATTGAGATATGAAAATTATAAATACCATATGTAAAATTTGATTTTTCCAACGGGAATCTAATCTGAGAGCTTTGAAAAATAGCTCTACGTGTAAAATTCTGAGATTAATAGTTCAACAATAATTATCGCATTTGAAATGTTAATGTTCGTGTTACAAATAGTATATTGTTTACCGGGTATGAGCGACTATTAAGATTGCAACACAGAATCCAGGAATGTAGCTTTTTCTACGAGGTTAACTTACTATTTTTCGGCAAATCATTCGAAATTCGAAAGACAACGGGTTTTCCAATAAGAGGTGTTATTTTGAATAGCCCGCTATTTCGGTAGATATCACGTTGAAAGCTGTCATTTTTTGACATTTGACAAGTAGAAACTGAGCCAATAATGAGAATGTAATGATACACGCTTCAAGAACGCAATGAAATCATTAAAATTCACTTTAAAAATGGTGAAATATTGGCAGAGACGGTTCGTAAAACTCGAATATTTTTGGGTCGTCGTGAAGCACCTTGTCGGACCGCAATAAAGAAATTGGTGGAAAAATTCGAGTTGTTGGGACAAGTTAGTGATGTGAAGAATAAAACCCGTTCACGTCGCTCAAGAACAGCCGAGAATATTGCTGCTGCGCCGAAAGTGTTTAAGAAAACCCAGGTTTGTCCATTCCTCGTCGTTCTTTGGAATTAGGTACATATTCAACAAACGTCATTACATTACTGGACAACGTTAACTTTCAACAAGACGGCGCTGCGTGTCACACAAGTAACGAAACCATTGATATTTTGCCGGAAAAATTTCCGGACCGTGTTATCTCTCGAAGAGGTGATCACAATTGGCCACGGAGATCTTGTGATTTAACACCTTGTGACTTCTTCCTTCGGGGCCACGTGAAAAAGAAGGTCTAGGCCAATAAAATGGCATTTTTCTTTGAATATTAAAATAACACTAAATAACACCTTTCATTGGAAAACCCTTCAAATGGTGTTTTGAAATCCACAGTAAAACTACTTGGGTTTTTGGTACCATAAATTTTTATGACATAAAGGTCCTATGGACTATTGGTCTCTGACGCATTGTTTCTGAGATACGGGGTGTTGAAATTTAAAGAAAAAATCGGTTCATCGAAATTATTTTCCACACCTTACACGATTTTTTGCGTTTTGGTAGGTTATGAGTAGGCCTCAAAAAACATTTTTTCTCAATTCAATATTTTTTTTCAATTTCAAACGTAGCGTCTGTTCAGACTTCTGTCCGAATAAATTTAGCTTGAAAAATGTTACGCCAATGCTTTTTTCGAATTAAATTTTTTTTTCTTAATCACCGCTTAACTTGTGAGAATGGCATCTAGAGTTTTTTACCAGCTACGGATACTTTCTGAAATAGAAAACAATGCTATTTCATCTAAGAGAATCAGGAAATTCCTTGATTACTTACAAAATCGTCTAGACTCAGATTGAGGCAGCTCAGTCTATATGATTTTGGAGGTAATCAAAAATTCTCTTAGATAAAATAGTATTTCATTTTTCTTATCAGAAAGTATTCGTCCCAGATAAAAAACTTCTCAGTTCGAATTATGTGGAGATTACGAAAATTATTTGAAATTGAAGAAAAGCAATGACGTACCATTTTATTCACACAATTTATTCGGACAAAAATATGTACGGACGCCACTGGTGAAAATTCAAAATATGTAATTTTAAATTGAAAAAAAAAGTGTTTTGAAGAGTACTCATAGCCTATCAAAACGCAAAGAAATATCGTGTACGGTGTCGAAAACATTTTCGAAAAACCAATTTTTTCTTCAATTTCGACACCCAATTTCGAGAGAATTTTTTCGGTTTTTGCGAAACTATAGCACGTTTTTCCCTAACACAAGTACCTAATCAAAAATAATCTGTGATCGACGATCGTAACCCGTTTTGATGTTCATAAATATCGGAAATTCGTCCATCTACAATAAAAAACACCTCGTCGTTGATCGTGGAAATCTCAAATTCAAATCAATTTTACGGTCGGTCACAACCGTTTCCGTACAGTCGATCTCCAATTAAAAAAGATGAGTAACAGAATATCTGTAAGCCGATTACTATCTCGGTTAAATGCCCGTATATACGCCGTGAGTATTACATTCGAATAGGAATTCGTTCGAGCACGAATCAAATTGAAATCGATTCATCATACCGCATCGAAAATCTCTTTATGTATTGTATTTCAGGGCGTCCTCAGTGATGTAAGGATTCATCATTTCCAATGCATTACATGTATAAATTTACATTAGTCATCACCGAAGTTTCGTACATCTTTAAAAATATCCTCTGCTTAAGTATGAAATCATTGAATTTGAGGTTCTAAAGGGTTTTCCAATAAGAGGTGTTATTTTGAATAGCCCGCTATTTCGGTAGATGTCACGTTTGAAGCTGTAACTTTTTGACATTTGACAAGTAGAAACAACGCCATTAATAAAAATGGAACGATACACGCTTCAAGAACGCATTGAAGTTATTGAAACTCACTATAAAAATGGTGAAAATTTGGCAGATGCGGTACGTAAAACTCTAACATTTTTGGGTCGTTGTGAAGCACCTTGTCGAACCGCAATAAAGAAATTGGTGAAAAAATTCGAGCTGTTGGGACAAGTTAGTGATGTGAAGAATAAAACCCGTGCACGTCGCTCAAGAACAGCCGATAATATTGCTGCTGTAGCCGAAAGTGTTGAAGAAAACCCAGGTTTGTCCATTCCCCGTCGTTCTTTGGAATTAGGAAGGTTTGGGTCTCAAGGCTTATAAAGTTCAGTTGACACGAGAACTCAAGCCGGCCACACAAGCAACGAAACCATTGATCTTTTGCGGGAAAAGTTTCCGGACCGTGTTATCTCTCGAAGAGATGATCACAATGGGCCACCGAGATCTTGTGATTTAACACCTTGCGACTTCTTCCTTTGGGGCCACGTGAAGGGGAAGGTCTACGCCAATAGCCCAGCGTCGGTTCAAGACCTCAAAGATGGAATTCGTTTGGTTATGGAAAATTTCATTAATAGGATGTGGTCCTGTAAGCGTGGTCTTGGTGATCATTTGGCTGATGTTATTTTGCACTAGTAACGGCATAGCTTCTTCTTTATAATTTTTGTCCTAATATCTGTTTTTTCGAATTTTGAGTCGATCTCAAACAACTTCTTCGACTGGTCAAGAATCAGTGGTCAAAAGAATTTTGTCTAGCCATCCGTCCATTCTATTTTGTGGACGGAATGATCTTATTACTAGAGACAGAAAAGTGGTAGAAATATTTTTTTTTTCGAATATTTGGGGAAAAGGGAGACACACTCTTATTAGCTAAACACACCAGGCAAGCAAAGAGACTGATTGTACCTTCAAAAGAGAAGTAAAGGTCCAACAAGCTCTATCGTTGTCAGATAATGCGTTAAGGCTGCTTACCGGGCTTCTCAGAGATCACTGTGAGATAGCACCTCGACAAGGTCTGCAAGGTTATACAGTGTGGAACAGCCAAATGGAATAAATTCGATAACGAATAAATGAGAGCGTGTTGGGAAAAACGCTTGGCCAACGTTGGCGTCGATTTGTATTTTTAGATGTGCATTATTTTCAAAAAAAACTATATAGGTTGTTTCATGTGACAGTGGCCGATACCACCTTTCTCATTTTAAATACAACCCCCCCCCTGTATATTATTAGTTTCTTAGATTCTTCAGAATATTTTAGACATAATTCATGGACAATGAACATACATACCTATCTTCAACTGTTTCGTAAATATTGAGTGTTTTTAGATGTATTACAAAAATTAATATTAAAAAAAGAAAATTATTTTATTTCACAAGACGTTCCCGGCGAACAATTTGAACATCTCTTACATTGAATTAATGTTTTTTTTACATTATTTTTCTTAATGTTAATTTTTGTTATACATCTGAAAACATTTGATATTTCCGAAACAGTTGAAAATAGGTATGGGACATTGTACTAGAATTATATTTAGAATTTTAATTTTAAGAATCCAAAAAACTAATAATGTACAGGGGGTTGTATTTAAAATAAGAAAGTTGAAATCGACCAATGTCACATGACATACCCTATATAATTACTAAAGACCTCATTGGTCGCAGTCCGTAAAGATAGTCCCGAGGCCAATCGACCACAATCTAATACTTTACAATACATATTATTTTATCTTATTATGAGAGCTAATAACGTAATGTCTATATTTCTCATTGTGATTTTTATTTCTAGTTGTGGAGATATTTTTTCATTTTTCATATTCTTAATTCATTGGATGTAATGGTGTCTCAAAAAAACAGATACTAATTTCCAAATACTGAAAATTTCTAGCACGTTTAGGTTTAGGAAAACAGATGAGTTTTAATAAAAGAAGCTGTTGTCCTATATACAGGGCTTTATAAATGATTGTAACAGAGCAGTTCACTTTGGATTACAGAATACCAATCTCTAACCAATGAGAGCATAGCATGATGACAGAATTCTCTGGTTTGCATAGGAAGCGGCAAAATGAAAATAATCCAAAGCCAACTGCTCTGTTACAATTTTTATATAGACCCTGTACTGTGTAACAGCCTCTAATTAACGTTAGCTTCGATTCGGTTTTGGTAAAATTAATTACTGATTAGGGTCGAAATGCGTGTTCAGGGTTTCTATTTTCGCAAAAAATTGCTTCAGCCTTCGGCATGCTACATTTCCAATATTGCCTGTAACAGAGAACCGGTTGATGCGTGGGTTATCAGATAATACAGTTCAATGTTAACAATATTGGTTCAACCAGGAGTATAAAGTATAATGAGAATATCTGTATTTCGAAAGTGAATGCGGATACCAACCCAAATCAAACGTGCTACTCTACAAATTCAGATAAGAAGTACTTAATTAATTACTATTCTTTTTTCCGTAATAAGTCTTTTTTCTTAGTACTCTTTTATTTATCACTTTTATTGCTTTACACATCGGCAAAAGACTTGATTTTTCAGTTGAACAGTTTAACTGAGAGAAATTATTTTTTTCATATTTTTAATTGTACAGTTCAAGTTACAATTTAAAAGTGAGTGGCCGGCCTTGTACAGTGTGTTTGGTCATGAGTTAGCGATAATTTGAGGGCATCAGATATACCTAATTTTATCGACACAAACACCCATATTGGGGAGTTTACCCCCTCAGTTTTGGAGTGGCCACCAATTTAAATTTACTTTTTTTTTTTGAAAAAAATGTTTTTGAAAGATGATACTACCTGACTACCACCTTTTATTAAAGTGGAACAATATGAAAACATTCAACTTAGAAATGTCATAATTTTTTTTTACAAAAATGTACTGATTATCCTAGTAAATCCGCAATAGTACAAGAACTAGCACATTGAAGTATAACTTTTTTCAATGAGCTAAAACGCAAGGATATTAGCTACAAAACGATACCAACATAATTTCTGTAAGTTGTTACATAATTAGAAAGTAATTGCTGTTCGAACATGGCCCTTATGAAAATTGATAAAATAAAATAAATATCAGTACTGTTCATTCGATAATTTTAAATAATCAAACAAATAATTCAATCAAAAAATTGCTCAGAATAGCAACCTCTGCTTTGTAGAAAGGCTCTAATGACGACCTGTAGCAACAAGAAAAAGTTTGGGGCGCTCACGTAGTGGTCATGTCGAACAGCAATTACTTTCAAATTAAGTAACTAACAGAAACTATGTAGGTGTTGTTTTGTAGATAATATCCTTGCCTGTTAAATCATTTTAAAAAAATTATATGGCATTTTCAAGTTCAATGTTTCCATATTGTTCTACCCCAATGAAAGGTTGTAGTATCATCTTCTTCTCCAAAAACACTCTTTTCACATCTGTAGGACCTTTATGTCCAAAGAAATCGATATTATTTGGAAGGGCCAACGATAATAAAAAAAGTAAATTTAAAATGGGCGCTTCTCCAAAACTAAGGGGGTAAACTTTCCAATGTGGGTGTTTTTGTCGATAATATTAGGTATATTTGATGCCCTCAAATTATCGCTAAGTCATGACCAAACACACTGTATAGCAAATTTTACTATAACCTCAACCTGTACCATAAGGGGACGGTTGCAATCCTCGAATTTAAGGACAAGGAGACATGAATAGACAGTAAATATTGTCAATGCCATTGTGATTTGTTGTTTCAAGACCTTTTCGGAAACTTCAAGGTAACAAACCTCTATCACCACTGCGAGCTGAATGGCTCAAACGTTTCAATTGCTGCCAATTCAGCTGTTAGAAGCAATCTGGGTTAGCCGAAATATTGCTGTCAGTATGTAGTAACCTAGGGCTTGTGTCTATCACCCAGTTTCACTTCTTCTCTCCTTATAGAAGAGTTCATCCACCGCATAACATTTCTTGTAGCATTCTCAGAGTACCCCGATAATTATTAGGCACCACTAGAGTGTATTCAAAATGTAACGAGAATGTCACGTAGAAGGAAAAGTTCCAGAACTACTTTACCGACGTAATTAAGCAGGGTCCAATTAAAAGAGGCGAGGGTTAAAATATGAAGTGTCCCACTTGCATAGTTCTACACGCGGACTTGGACCTAATCCCTTTCATCTCCATTGTTCCTTCAGTGAGCTTCGGCGCCTTTTCCTCGAGGCTGATGCTGGAGGGAGTGGAGGGTTTGCAGTTGATATCGTCTATAGTCCGTTCACGAAAGTTTGAGCGCATAGTAGGCGTTTGTTTATTTATCTGAAGTTGGCAGTATTTGCTGTCATAACGTAAAATAGAGTCAACGTTGCCGAATGTACCCAGCCTCGTCCGACGATCTTGCGAGTTATCAGAGAACTCTATGTTATATTCACAACATGACGTATCAATCTGACAGGAAAATAAACAACTTAACCTAAAATTTTAATATACACAGTGGAATATGCCAAATTTCCATGGCCAACCGACGGCTCAACCTTTCGTGAACGGACTATACTTCGACCATTGTTGCAGAGGCTGGCATACTTTGCGTTTGATATGACATCTGGAATTGTGAATTCAATTTGAGGGAACAAAGATTTGTTGAAGTTAATTATTTCGCGCTTGTGCTCCAAGCCAGGTCGACATGAGAGTGTTTTAAGAACTGTTAGATCTGGCTGGCGACAACAGTTTATCAAATTTCGTTCTTCAGTTGTTTAACGTTTCTCGTGTATACAACAAATATGTGAGGTATATACAAAATGTAGGTTATGTCATTGCATTTCAATCAGGCAATATCTACTCCGGATTACTGCTTAATATACCTATAGCCTATATTCCAATTGGTTGTAAGGTTCCAAGGAATATTCAATTGAAGTAAGTAAACCCTTCAATGATTAATACTCGTAGGCCCGTTTACACGGACAGTTTTCCTGGCAGTTTTGGAGCGTTCGCTCCATTTCTTAACTCCAATCTTGTGCGTGTGAATGCTAGACCATCGTGAGTCCAAAAGCGTCGATTTGATGCGACGTGCCAGATGTGCTGGTTATGATTTTAACGTCGCATTTACACGCACACTCCGATCTACCGAGATAGTAGCAGTAAAGGCTTATCGTTCTCTCGAATTTTCACAGATGGAAATTTTTATTTATGTTTATAAACTTGAATTCTGCTCAGTTTCACCAGTATTTACACACACAATGTGGAATAGGGATAATTTAGAAATTCATAAACATGTACAGAAACTTTCCGTGTTTATGGAAAATAAAAAGTGACGAATATAAAAATAAGAATTTGAGGAATAATGCCAATGATAAATTGCTTGAGTTTTGCAAAGAAAATGTAGATCCTAGTGCAAAATTCAAAATAAGCCGAAACGTTATGTCATCCATTCATAAATAATTTCTGTAGTCCTCTGGATAATTTTCCCGGAGTTCCCTTTATAGAGGCATATGATCAAAACGCTCTCTATTCAACCTCCACTGTTTAACCCAAATTTTCCGAGGAGTTTTATTCTCTTCTTCATTGATGACATACAGCCCTAAACACGCAATAGCCTTCCTTTTTCTCGAATTCATGTTCACTTCACTGTCCACTTACGGGTATTCGAATCAACTGACTGGTATTTATAAGAGAGCACGGAACGTGGAGTTTCCGCCATAGCGGAAATTCCACGCTCCACTCCAAAACTGTTGTATTTTGCATTCACACGGAGAGTTTTGGGGCGTACAGTAAAATCTGCCGCATCGATGCGCGATCCAAAAGTGTTGCTCCATTTGACGACCACGCATCAATCCTCACGCTCCTGGAACGCCGTTCCGGAGTGCCGCATCGGAGCGACGCTACAGGAGCGTCGGTTCGGAGTGTACGTGTAAACGGCGCTAATATATTAAGGTTAAAGCCTATGTCAATAACTGTTCGATGTAATATTATTGACACAGTTATTGACATATGCATTACTTAATATATTAATCATTGAAAGGTTTATTTACATCAATTAAATATTCTTTGCAACATTTCAAACAATAGAAAACTTCTGACGAATTTGAAAATCGGAAAATATAAGCAAATGTATGCAGTCGTTATCCTCAAGTAAACTCTAACATAAACACTTATTGACACTACTTCAAAATCTCACACCAATTATCTGATGATGCCGTTTTCAGAATGATAACCTGAGGAAATTGAACTTGACCCAAAAAGAAATAAAACAGTCTGAAATAGGTAGACACCTTAGATAGCACCAATAGTTCATTACATCGGTATATATGTGCACAGTGTCAATCACTATCAGGGTGTCAACAACTGAACCTCCACCCTATATAGTGCTTGTGCTCCAAGCCAGGTCGACATGAGAGTTTTTTTTTAGGAACTATTAGATCTGGCTGGCGACAACAGATTATCAAATTTCGATCTTCAATTCAGCGATAGGCTTTTATTTAATTATCTCGTGGGCACAACAAATACAGGGTGGGGCAGAAAAACCTATCCGATTTCGAATCCCTTTTTCTCAGAAGAGAGAGCAGGTAGAGTAGTGGGGTAAAAACCGTTAGAAAGCTGGTTTTATGCCATTTGTCAGTAGTCAACATGCCTTGGTCTGGTGAACATCGTGCTTTTGTTATTGAGCGGTTTATCGAATGCGGCGGTCCGATAATTGCTACACAACGTGCTTTTCGAATTCATTTCGGACTCGGGCGTCATGATCCTGTTCCACATCACGCTACGATTAAAGTGTGGGTGTCAAATTTTAGACAGACGAGTGCAGCATTGAAAAAGAAGTCGCCTGGACGTCCCAGGACAGCAACAGGACCTGA
Organism: Propylea japonica; assembly: GCA_013421045.1. Taxonomy (NCBI): domain Eukaryota; kingdom Metazoa; phylum Arthropoda; class Insecta; order Coleoptera; family Coccinellidae; genus Propylea; species Propylea japonica. The sequence goes on from CM024248.1 coordinate 15,677,010, forward strand.
AAACGTGGCCAATGTGAGAGCCGCGATTGAACGTTCCCCGCGTCGTTCGGCGCGAAAACATTCGCTCGCTTTGGCGATTTACAACCGCAGTATTCGGCGAATTTTGCACCGGAACCTCAAAATGCATCCCTACAAAATGGTTGTTGCACATAAATTAAGTGAAAGGGATTTTGAAACCCGTACGAACCTCCGTACGATCTCCGAGAACTGCCAAACGACGATGTTGTGCTCTTCACGGACGAAGCCCATTTTCACCTTTGTGGCGCCGTAAACAGGCAGAATTTTCGATATTGGAGTGACGAAAATCCTCGGGAAATCCATCAGGAACCCCTCCATAGCCCAAAAGTGACTGTGTGGTGTGCTCTTTCCCGCCTAGGCGTCTGGGGGCCCTACTTTTTTGAAGAAAATGGGCAAACCGTAACGGTCAACAGCGAGCGCTATTGTTTTCATGCTGGAAAATTTTCTTAGACCCAAAATGGAAGAAAATGGCGTGGGAAATGTGTGGTTTCAACAGGAGGGTGCAACCGCCCACACATCGCGACGATCAATGGACATTCTCAGGGAACTGTTTCCCGGTCGCCTCATTTCTCTGAGAGGTGATGTTGGCTGGCCGCCGCGCTCACCGGATCTCACTCCATGTGACTTCTTCCTTTGGGGTTACCTCAAATCGAAGGTTTACCAGCATCGACCAAGGACCCTTCTTGCTTTACGAAGGGAAATTGCTCGGGCAATTGAAGAAACTCCTGTGGAAATGACGGTGAAAGTCATGGAAAGCTACCGCGAGCGCCTAAATAAGTGTATCCGCTCCCAAGGACTACATTTGAGTGATGTGCTTTTCAAAACTTAAATTTAAAAATGGCATAAAATTTGCGATATGTTAATAAAAAAAATTTTTTGACAAGCTGAGTGCTTTTAATTTTATAACGTTTTGAAATCGGATAGGTTTTTCTGCCCCACCCTCTATGTGAGCGACATACAATATGTAGGTTAAGTCATTGCATTTCAATCGGGCAATATCTCTTCGGGTCTACTGCTGAATATACCTATAGTCTGTCAGTTCTACAGCTTCTCACCCTTTATCTAAAGATTACTTTAAAAAATCTCAGTTGCTGACATAGGCGAATTTACATCTGTCTCAAAGTTTGATGATGTTTTCGTGAAGACATAACATAACATAATTCCATGAGCAGTGTTCGATCAATTCACATTTCAGAAGGTTCTAATTAAAAGAGACTGGGGTTAAAATATGTAGTGTCCCACTTGCATCGTTCCACTTGGACCTAATCCCTTTCATCTCCATTGTTCCTTCAGTGGGCTTCGGCGCCTTTTCCTCAAGGCTGACGCTGGAGGGTTCGCAGTTGATATCATCTACCTCGACCATTGTTTCAGAGCCTGGCATACTTTGCGTTTGATATGACATTTGGAATTGTGAATTCAATTTGAAGGAAACAATGAGTTGTTAGAGTTAATATTATGTCATTTGTGTTCCAAGCCAGGTCGACATGAGAGTGTTTAAAGAACTTTTAGATCTGACTGGCGACAACAGTTTATCAAATTTCGTTCTTCAGATCAGGTATAGGCCTTTATTCCATTTTCTCGTAGACACAACAAATATGTGAGCGACATATATTAGGCAATATCTCTTCGGGTCTACTGCTGAATATACCTATAGTCTGTCAGGTCCTACAGTTTCTCACCCTTCATCCCAAGATTACTTTAAAAAATCTCAGTTACTAACATAGGCGAATTTATATCTATCTCAGAGTTTGATGATGTTTTCGTGAAGACATAACATAATTCCATGAGCAGCGTTCGATCAATTCACATTTCAGAAGGTTCCAATTAAAAGAGACTAGGTTTAAAATATGAAATCTGATTGACATTCTGTTTGATTAAGGTGAAGTGCTCCTGCGAAAATCTTTGCATTTGTTTGTCAGGAGCAAATTGGTCTTGAGAAAAATTGTTGCCTAACAGTAAAACTGAAAAATGAAACAAATTAAAAGGATATTGTAACGTTTCGGTGGCTATATCAGACACCTTCTTCAGACAAAATCTAAAATTCTTCAGAATTGATTAAGGTGAAGTGCTCCTGCGAAATCTTTGTATTACAATCAGATTACAAATGAGAAAATACACAATTCTGAAGAATTTTAGATTTTGTTTGAAGAAGGTGTCTGATATAGCCACCGAAACGTTACAATATCCTTTTAATTTGTTTCATTTTTCAATTTTACTGTTAGGCAACAATTTTTTTCAAGACCAATTTGCTCCTGACAAACAAGTGTTAAAATATGAAGTGTTCCACTTGGACCCAATCCCTTTCATCTCCATTATTCCTTCAGTGGACCGGCGCCTTTTCCTCAAGGCCTACGCTGGAGGGTTTTGAGTTGATATCATCTACCTCGACCATTGTTTCAGAGGCTGGCATACTTTACGTTTGATATGACATCTGGAATTGTGAAGGAAACAATGAGTTGTTGAAGTTAATATTATATCGCGCTTGTACTCCAAGCCAGGTCGACATGAGAGTGTTTTGAGAACTGTTAGATCTGGCTGGCGACAACAGTTGATCAAATTTCGTCCTTTAGTTCAGCGATAGGCCTTTATTTCGTTTTCTCGCATGCAAAACAAATATGTGAGCGACATACAAAATGCAGGTTTAAGTCATTGCATTTCAATCAGGCAATACCTCTTAGGGTTTACTGCTGAATATGTATACCTATAGCCTGTCAGGTCCTACAGTTTCTCACCGTTTAACTCAAGATAACTTAAAAAATCTTAGTTAATGACATAGGCGAATTCACATCTATCTCAAAATTTGATGATGTTTTCGTGAAGACATAACATAACTTAATTCCATGAGCAGCGTTCTATCAATTCACATCTCAGTTGGTTCCAATTAAAAGAGGCGAGGGTTAAAATATGAAGTGTACCACTTGCATCGTTCTACGCGCGGACTTGGACCTAATCCCTTTCATCTCCATTGTTCCTTCAGTGGACCGGCGTCTTTTCCTCAAGACTGACGCTGGAGGGTTTGCAGTCTACCTCGATCATTGTTTCAGAGGCTGGCATACTTTGCGTTTGATATGACATCTGGAATTGTGGATTCAATTTGAAGGAAACAATGAGTTGTTAGAGTTCATTTGTATCGCGCTTGTGCTCCAAGTCAGGTCGACATGAGAGTGTTTTAGGAACTGTTAGATCTGGCTGGCGACACAAGTTCATCAAATTTCGTTCTTCAGTTTAGCGATAGGCCCTTATTTCATTTTCTCGCGGGCACAACAAATATGTGAGCGACATACAAAATGTAGGTTAAATCATTGCATTTCAATCAGGCAACATCTCTTCGGATTTACTGCTGAATATACCTATAGCCTGTCAGGTCCTGCAGAGTCCTTTATCTCAAGATTACTTTCAAAAATCTCAGTTACTGACTCGTTCTTCAGTTTAGCGATAGGCCTTTATTAAAGCTTTCAGATGTGCTTGCGTAGTAAATACTATCCTTCCATTTGACATAACAATGTGAGCGACAAACGTAATGTAACGGTGATGAACTGAACTTTCGGTCATTGCATTCAAACCAGGCAATATCTATACAGGTTAGGAAATTCACCTTGGGAACATACGATATTCAATGCATTAGAGAGAGTATTTTGCCTTGCAGTGGGACAAAGCTGTACTGAACATGTTTAATGCTATGTTTCGCTTTCGTTTGACGCGATGGATGATCCAATGAACAAATAATATGGTTGTCTCTTTCAAATCGACTAACACGGGCAGTCTCACGCATTCAGTAAATGCGTCAGGCTGCGCGTAATACTCGATGCGAGTACTGCAGGTTCCCTACCACACTGCACGATTAAGTCACCCCCAACGCTAAGAGAGAGAGACCAAACTACGTTATTCCAGTAGGTCGTTTATTCAGAGAGTTACGAATCACGTGAACCTTTCCATTATAGCACTGGTCAACTGCCAACAAAATTCTCTTTCTTATGCATTGAATGTCCTATGTTTCCGATGTGAATTTCCAAACCTGTATACCAGTTATTTCTTCATAACTTCGCACCATCTTACATATTGATTTTGAATTCTTTGTTTCAGTGGCAAGAATGTACTGAACCAAAAGTCGGAACTCCAGAGGGCGCTGGAGAAACAAAAGGAAAATCTTGCCAAAAAAGAATTAGAAAACAATATACAAACGCAGAAGCCAGAATTAGAAAAAGTTATCGCTGAGAGGGCGAAAAAGCTGGAAGAAAAAAACAACGACTCTCAAGTGAGTATATGTTTATTCAAGCATCAATTGTAATAAGTTCTAGAAATTTGATACAAGTTTGAAAACTTATCTCTAGAACTGACAAAAGTTAAAATGTTAATGTAATATATAGTGTAACCTAATTCTTGATGCCAACTTCATCATGGGTGATTGCTAAGGAAAGTATGGATCATTAGCTCAACTTTACGAAAACTCTCATCTCTCTCATCTGTTATACAGATTAATTCTCCAAAAAGCAAGAGGTAACTATGGCCGGAATAGGAAGAAATATCAGTCCCTCTGGGGGTAAACCATCGGTTTAGGCATGTAAGATGGCGGCGATTTGTTGACACCGAAATGGCACATGCGCAAAGAGTGCCATACTTTCTTTTGGTCGCCAGATTGTGCAAAAGCCATATCTTTGGAATCGAATGTTGACTTGTAACTCGGATTTACGAACTGATTTTTAAAAGAAATTATAAAATAAGTTTTAACAAATATCGCCTATTCAGATGATCTGCGCTATTATTACTGAAGAGAAGCTTAAAGAAGGAAATTAAGAGGACCAGTTGTATCCAAAACTTGATAAATTACGCTATGACTTCGTATTTTCCAATTTTCAGTGAGTTCGGAATTTTCTTCCCTTTTTACAACCTGATTACAAATAATTTTGAATTGAAATATAATCAAGGCACACTTCGAAATATAATATATAATTACACTATTCAATTGATTTATTTCTGATTTTTTTAGTTCGAAGTGCGACAAAAAGTTGAAGCAAGCTATTTCACTAAAATTGACTCAGTAAAAATTAATTTGAATTGTATAGTGGAACTTCGATTTAACAAATCAAAAGGGAATTCAATCGATTCTTCAAATACAAGAATGATCGTCGTACTTGGCAACGTTTCTGTCACTTGGCGGACCACCGCCATCTTACATGCCTAAACCGATGGATTACCCCTCGTGGAAAAACTAAAAGCAACTGAAATTCTGACCCTTAGGCGATGGGCAAACAGAGACTGTTTGTCTACAATGGGCAAACAGAGACTGTTTGTCCAGGTAGTACATAGGAAGCAGAATTTGCATTGTCAGAATAGGTGGCTCTGAGGATACTGATGGTCATTAATTGTAATTGTAACCATTGTTGTAAACAAGCGTTCCTAACACTGGCGAAGAGTAACAAGGCTCTTGTATTATGGCTCTATAGGACGTGTAGGGAAACGAGAGAGTTGACGCCTTTGCAAAAAGAAGAGCATAAACTCCCTTTGCAAAACCAGTGCATGTTTGGTAGCACACCACAGCGATTACAACTAATGTCTATTATTGGGAAAAAAGGATAAGCATTCTCACTGGGATCAACTACACTCTAAGCTGAAGACAAATAAAGATGCCGATTACAACTTCTAAAGAGTTCAACAGGGTCTATAGTTGTAAAAAAACGAGTTAGGGCTCTTTACAGGGCTGTTCACATTATATCGTGATACCATCTACACATGATCCGTTCTTATAGGTTAGGTAGATCTGCTATAGAAACCACCAAACATAATTATACCAATCCATGGTGTTGACGCAAAGTAGACTTACTCTACTGGTTGGCCGAACTGTAATGAGCGCCGACATAAGAGCAGACTCATACAGGAAAATAGTCAATATTGCAAGGTTATACCCCTGGGAAAAATTTGGCCCAAAAGACCACGATCTGATCAATCGAACACTACAGTTATCAAAAAAGAATCACTCCATATTTCTTGAATATAATTCTAATTTCACCAGGAAATATTTCCAATGAAATTTCATTTTTGCACTATCAACCATAGATTTTATTAATTTGTTTACTGAAATTTTCTTTTCCAGAATGAAGATGACAAAGTACTCAACAGTGAGTTTCTGCAAGCTCGTATGAAGTTGAAGACAAGGACTGAAACAAAATGAGTTCACTATTCACAAATTGTTTTATAATTTTTTCTTAATGTGTATTAATTACATAGTATCTGTACAAAAGGACGAGTACGGATGGGGCTGGTTTTTGTGAATGCTAAACAATAGTAGTGAAAAACAAGCAAGCCATAAGGAAGTGGATACTTTTATTAAAAACACAAAAAGGAAGCAGAACAATGGTGAACTCAGAAACATCGCTGGTATAGACTGAGTTTACAAATACAATGACCTTCATTCGAACTCGAACTTTAGATTAATTATTGTATTGTGATAAGTATTTGACTAAGTTATATATAATTTTAAGTATCTTGCATTGTAAAATACACCATATTTTTTCTATGAGGTCCATCATTTCATGACTTTTGGTCATTTAAGAAACTCAACAAATCATATTTAATCACCTAATACCAAATTTTTGCCTTCAGTTTTATAAAACCTCAGCCAAATTTAAAATGCACTAGTTGTGTTCAATTCTCTCAACCATTTCTCTACGAGTTACAATTAACAATGGTGAAGAGTTATATGGAAGAAATATTGATGTAAATAGATTTAAAGAGATTATGGGTTTGTAACTGCAAACTATGAATAGAGCCTGTTATCAAAACTTCTTGTGATTCCCACAGCATATTTTTTCAGATTAGGTATAGATACATCTTATATTAGTACAAATCACTGACAATGTTACTTACCAATGAAATCATGACTAATAAATAGATTCCTTGAAGTTTTTCATCGAATTCTTATTTTCCATCAGCAATTGAGTTCTTCATATACAAGGTGAGTCTTTGTATAGCGGGGAATATGGAAATTCTGATGTATCGCATAGATATATTGAACATAAATTTAGAGTCAACTAATGATAGAGCTAATCACAGTTAGTTGAGGTTTTCTTTAACTTCAGTTTTCCTTATTGATTGAAGGATAGCTTCAATATCTAATACCAGCCTCAAGAATTTCAAGAGTACATCTTGTAATTGATAAGGTAAGTTGAAGGCTTGAATAAGATATTCTCTAGCTTGTCAATTATATCAGATGACAAGCCACAGGCAAAAGGAGAAGCTGAATGAACTTCTAACTATGCTTTGATCTAATTCCTAAAGATACTAGCCAAGAGCGCAATTTTCAAGTAATCGATCCTAGCTGGAACATGCTCACGTTTTTCTGGAGACCTTAGCTCGATTTCTCTTTTTGACAAAAGTTTTGATTTTGATCTTGGATTTTCCATTAGTAAGTCCAACCTACTCGAAAACAAAACCCAATTTGAGAATGATACATTTGAGCGAAAGGGCGTTTACAAAAGACTTAAAGAGCTATACACAGCCGATAAGATTGTAAACAGTTGATTTTGGAGATAATTGAAAGTTTGACAGTTTCATCATCTAGCTTACCAATAATAATTTCTTGCAAAATGTTATTATAAGGTTCGCTGAAACATATTATCATTAGTGTTGACAAGAAAATATCAGTGCTTATTATTGCATTGATCTTTTGTCTATGATTATGACTACTCCTAGACTTTTTTAAAACCACTTTGATGCTATTAAGCTTGCGAATGTTATTAGAACCAATTTTTTTCTGTGTAGTCTCTGTTAATGTGTCTTCAGGTACAGTACTGTTTATTGTTGCCTCAGCAGTGAATGATGGCTGCTGTGTGCTAGATACTTAAAAAATAGTATTTTTTTATTCTGAAGCTAGCTAACTGACAGAGCCATAAGAACTGTTATAATCTATATTATTGAACATCAGATCAACATTTTTTTCACGAAAAAAAATTCAATAATACCTATGAGTAACTACAAATACAAAATCCATCTAAACAGATATAGTTTATAACATGGTTGGCTGCAGAAAGATGTCTGAATGTCTTTTGAATGACCATCTTGCAGCGAACTATGGACAAGTTGAACATATTTTAGTAGTTGAAATATGGACCCTTTTCAATTTGACTGATTAGGAAGAAATCACTTTTCTTCGACTGAATGGACCAATAGGAATGTTGCATTACTGCTTTTGCATTAGTTTGGAAGTAACATAGCGCCAAATTGAACAGTTCTTTATATGGGCTATCTTCTTAAAAAATAATATTGTGGAATATTCACTCAGTGAATATTCTGTAGCCATTTACAACAAATTTCAGAGAATGTGTACTTTTCCGCTACCCTGTATTTATTGCCAAATTGCTATTAAATAGCTATCAACAGAATTCAATTTAAATTCATCCTTAGACAAAGAAAAGTCTAAGACTTTATCAGTGTTGCTAACCTAACTTTATGAAATAATGTTAATACAAAATCCGGCAACTATAGTTCTCCGCAAAATAATTGCACACAAATTAATAAATCAAATATTTTTCCTTTTATTCTCGAGAGTTCATATACAAGTGTTCAACCTTGAATATTAAAGTGACATAACCTTAGTAAATATCGTTCAGATATTACATTCAAATATTGAAAAATTAATCAACTTTTGTTCATGCTGACAGAATATCCCCCTGTCTCAGGATTTTGAACCAAATTGAAATTATTAGTAGATAGTCCAAATGGTTTCAGAATCATATTTCCTAAATCTTTTAATTTTCCTAACATTTCTTCTTTCAACTTCTCATTCTTTTCTTGTATCTTTGGAGGGAGCCTCTGAAGAGCGCCAAGAGCTTCTGTACATCCAGGATCAATTTCTAGAACTTTTTTAAAATCTTCTAAACTTTCATCTAGCTTATCATCTTCTTCAAGAAGCTTTGCACGCCTGATATAAGCTCTCACATAACGATTATTGAGTTCAATTGATTTTGTACAATCTTCAATAGCACTTTTTTTCCTACCTACATTGATTTTTGATGCTGCTCTATTACCATATAGTATTGATCTCTCTGAGTTATACTTAGTTGGACATATTTTAAGAGCTTCTGTGTATGTGAGTATAGATTCTAAATATTTTTCATTTTTATATTCATCGTTTCCCTGTTTCTTTAGTTCAAAGGATTTTATTTTTCTGGTTTCTAGATCATCTTCACTCAATTGTTTTTCTAATTCCTTCAACTGCTCTTCATCGATCAAATCGTTTTCATTGGACTTTGTTTCCTCATCATCTGAATTGTCACTATCTTGATAATATGAATCTGAAACACAAATATACAAGAATGTAGCTTCTGTAAATTTATTATTATTATATTTGCTTCAATGAAGATAGCCACACCCAAAAACAATATTTTTGTGAAGGTTTCAGTAAGGGTGATAAAGATCTACCAAGAACACGTCAGTTGTGACTTCTGTAAAGCAATTTATAGTATTCGTTTGGAAGAGTTTCGAGCTCCTGAGCTGTTCCAGTGCTTGTGCGCAACCAATGGCAAGCCCTTTTTCGAGCTTTTGAGTTACTCAGGAGCACGAAACTCTTCAAAACGAATAGGCTAATTGATGCTCCATTTTCATACAATGAGTTCATCGTAAGCTATCCAGATGAAAAAACGCAGATGCTTGCACAATACATTAATTTTGAAATGCTTGGCGTAGCCTATCTTTTCATATACAAACTACCACTGTACTGGAAGACTGAACTTTAATTGAGAAAGCAATTCATTCTGTAAATAATATTTGTGAAAAAAAATATCAGACAGGCGGAAGAACACTTCTGTAATTCCGAAAGGAGAATGAATTTGAGGGAAATCAATGACTAGAATTATTACCTTTGTCATCACCAGAAGAGGATTGTTTCTCTGTATCATTTTCTTTAGAATTTAAATCTCCTTGTAGTTTCTCCTCTAAATCTTTAGTTAGTTCTTCCACAATTTCTTCATTGTTATGAGCTGGATTGTTAGACATTTTTTAACATTTGAGGGAATACTTTATATCAAAACTTTGCTAATCAAGTCGAGAAATATACAAAAAGTTGTCTCTGACAAAAAGTTTCGTGATTCACTTCTTTTATCATAATCAATAACATAACCTTAAATATGACAACTATTTTTGACAGTGACACTGTTGACAGTCATTGTCGCCACTTTCTCAAAAATGCTTGCAGTGTTACCACTAGATAATACATTACTGAAGAGCCGAGTTCGAATCCCAATGCGGATTGTCCGATTTTAAAGTATTTTTTAACGTTATCTATAGACTTTGCTGTTTTGAATTATCGCTTACTATTTATTTGTATATCTTCGGGGAATAATGCCATTGTCTGAACAATGGTAACACAAATTGATATAGCTGTTACTGTTGGACTAAAGATATATTCTGAACTATCGGTCTCTTTCAGGTTGAACTTTTCGAAAAAAGACTTAAAACTAGCTCAACAATTTCAGGTTTTTCTTTTTCCTCAAAAAAATGATCATGTTACTCGAAAACTCTTGAACTTTTGGTTGAAGGTAATGTAACATGTAACATGTTTTTTTGATTTTTGAGGTTTGAATATTGTGAATTCATTTTCATAGGTTCAACTACTTATATTATATTTTCAGGGTAGATCTAGATGGTTAACTCAATATTCATTGGAGGGGTGCTTGTTTATTACGATCTAATGTTCTAGTTCGCCCCCCATAACTCAGCAGTCTACGGTTCTGGCCCTAAAGGTCGCCGTCCAGTTCCAGTGTCTTGATGAACATCAACAATTAGAGTTGTTTCAGGGATGGCATATCTAGAAGGTACATTAAAATCATCCATTATTAAAAAAATTTATTTCTTCTTATAAATTCTCAGTTCCACAAATCTACAATAATAAATACTGATGGCATATAGTCCAGTCTAAATCACAATTTTTATAAATACATGTATGCTTAAAACTACGGATTTTCCTCGTAACTTGTATACCTGTAAAGTACATAATGTTGTATAATGAAAAATATATCGAATAAAACAGAGAAAAATCCGAGACCGAACTTCGTTGGATCACCAAATATTGAAACCCAATCATCTGCGGAAAAAATCATTATGAGTTATATTATAATAATTATTTTGGTTTTTTCTCACCATAATTATAAGCGTTGATAATCATTTGCAGCATACTGAGCATTCCTCCTGTGAAATCTAAGAATATGTTGCCTATACTCCAACCTACAGTGCTTTTTCGTTTATAATTCATGTATGCCTGAAAAAATAGAACAGTTATTACTTGGAAACATGTCATGATAGAGCTAAACAAAAAGCTCAAACTCGCAAAAGTTGAAATAAAATAAAAAATTAAATACAACTACGAGATTCGATGCCAAGCTGCTAGTCGAGAGCTTCGGTTGAATAAATCAATGGTTCCTGTTTTATATACAGTTGATTTGAACATACAGGGTGGCTATCCATAACTTTCCACCCCGAATTTCGAGCTTTGGGATATGGGATGAAATAACGAATAAAACGCTCGGACAGGTCAAATTCTGTTGAAAGGGGGACAAATAAGGGTGTTAAAATGAGTTTGATATCACAACCCCTCCAGCCGCAACCCCTAACAGCTCTCATTTTTGAATAGGGAAAAGGGGTCGAGCAGCACCTTGTTGGAAAGTCAATTCAATTTTCTGCTTGACTGTATTTTTTTCATCGCTTTATACAGAGTGACTCAGTATTCCATCAATAACTCTCACACGCCGAACTTGGATCGAGATGGGAAAACACTCGAACAAGTCAAATTTTATTTACAGGAGGGCATGTTAGTGTGTTGAAATGAGTTTGATATCACTAACCCTCTAGCAGCTAGACTAACAGCAATTATTTGAATTTAAACAAAAGCGCACGAGTCACTTTGTAAATAAAATACACTCATGCAGGAAATTTAATTGCCTTTCCAACAAGGTGCTGCTCTACCCCTGTTCCCTATTCAAAAATGATAAGCTGTTAGGGGTTGGGCTAGAGGGGTAGTGAAATCAAACTCATTCGAACAGTCTTATTTACCCCCTTTCAACAAAATTTGACCACTCCGAGCGTTTTTTCGTTATTCTACCCAAAGCTCAAAATTCGGGATGGAGAGTTATCGATGGCCCACCATGTATACAGGGTGTTCCTAAATTGAACGTACAAACGAAAAGGGGAGATTCCTTAAGTGAGTTTAAGAAAAAAAAGTCCCATAAACATGGGGTCGCAAACGTTTCGTTTTCGAGATACAGAGTGTTGAAGTTTGAATTTTTTTCAAGTTATTTTCTCATAATATCTACACTTCACAAGATATTCAACTGAAGTTTGGCATAGATATTACATTTGAAAGTTCTCACCACGTGACATGGCAATTTCGATAGAAGATCTACAGGGTGATATTCTTTCTGGAACACTGCCACCTGTTCTTCTGCAGAATTTTTTTTGGTGAGCAACTGTTAATTTGAAAAAATGTAAAAAGAAGCTTTGTTCTTATACTAAACTTTTCGGTCTCCGTCTCTTGTAGTTTTGTCGTATCTACCAACGATTTCGAGAAAAAAAATTTTGAACTATTCTCCCGAAATTCTCGTAACTATGATAGGAAGTAGGAAGGCCAGTTTGTAATCTGTGGTGACAACACCCTGTATGTGTGTAGTTTCGAATTGTATGAAATGTATTCAAGAATCAGATGTTCAATTTTGATTATCCTTCCTGTTCACAATGAACTGCTTACCTGTGGTATATATTTGATCAAAGTTATCGTCAATTTAACGTAAGAGCAAATATACAAGAAGTCCAACCAATGGATGGTGTTGGTGAAGCATAATATGGAACTGCCGACCAAAATAACACCGAAAACGGTTATGATGCTTTTCGCAGTTAAGCTAACCCTCTGCTCATCTCTTTCGTAGATGAAACACTGGATGATAGTGATGAGAGTGGCAAGAATAGCATGTACGGCGAAGAAAATGTCATTCAAAAGTACTGGAATCAGTCCTCTGGGGTGGCGATCAGAATATTCTGACTGAAAAAAAAAGAAAATCAACATAAATAAAACATATTTAAATTATTTTATATTTTTTGGGGTATTTAGAAAACGCAGGCGCAAGTTTTTGGTCTATCCAGTAAGTAAAATAAATTGAACACATGCGTTACTACGTTGGCGCTGGTGCATTCGAGTTATAAATAAATTTAAACAAATTTATTCTAAAATGCTGAAAAGTTAAGAAATCGTCGAACATCTGAAGGAATCCAAAAATTCCTAGGATACGCTCCTGGACCTAATGACACGATTGAAACGTAGATTATAGACATAGAAACTTCAAGATCCCTTTTTGTCAAATTATTAAATAGTATACTCTATCACTAAGGCTCTGAAAAGGGGAGTATACCAGACAGCCATGCTGGGTCCAACCACAGACTCGAAAATTACAGAACAATTCGAATGAAATGAAATCTGTAATCGAATAAATGCTTATGCTTACCTGTCTAGTCTCCAACTTTATTGTTTTAAATAAAAAATCAATACTTTCTATTAACTATTCTTCAAAAAAAGCACGCAACTAACAATAGAGCACAATAACTGAGAAATTGACATTACCATCTGTAATTTTCGAGTCTATGGTTGGACCCAGTCAGCCTGTCTGGCATACTTATCTTTCTAGTGCTCTACTATCACCCCAAATTAAATAGTATACTCTATCACCCCGATTACACTCTGCTCACTTGCACGGCAGGGAGCAGGGAATTGAGCAGCTCGAGAATGTAATCACTACACTTCCCTGCTGCCTCGCATTGCCACTCGTGCAGCTCTACGCTCCCTGAATTGGCGGTTTTTCGTATGGAAGTCAAAGGACCGACAGCCTGAACAGCTGTAAGTGATTAAATTTAACTAGGTTGCTGTGGAACTTCTTTGTTCGTCATTGCAGACACTTGGTCACGAGAGAAATGTTGCAGTTGAGTGTGAATGTTCACTGCCGACAACGCAAGTGGCAGTATGAAGGGCTGAGTATAATTGAAGTATAAAAGCTTTTCTCATAATGTGTTTTGCCTCAATAATACTCAGCCCTTCCTACTGCCACTCGCGTTGTGGGCAATAATTCCCGAAATACTTCTGCGACAGAATCGGAGGCAGTGAGCATTCACACTCTGCTGCAACATTTCCCTCGCGACCAAGTGTCGGCAACGACGGACAAAGAAGTTCCACAGCAACCTAGTTAAATTTAATCACTTACAGCTGTTCAGGCTGCCGGTCCTTTGACTTCCGTACGAAAAACCGCCAATTCAGGGAGTATAGAGCTGCACGAGCCGCACTACGCTAGTAGCTTAGTCGAGTAAGGTACTTAGTGAGAAATTTAGTAGCTACTGTCCATCCAATCGTTCGCACTTTGGTCGAGTAGAGTTCACAAGTGAGAAGCGCTTTGTCGAATGAACAACTCGCAACAGACAAATTTTTTACGCGATATCTTCGAAACGAAACGAAACCATTCGTAAGATGCACAAATTGCAACGAAATAAAGTAAACAAACTTGTGAATCTAATCGTGATGGCTATTTTAGAAGAGGTGGTTGATGAATTTGTATCCTGGTATGCGGAATGCTCCATTTGCTTGTTTTTGTATGTTTGACATTTAATATATATAATTTTTAGCTACTCGACTAAGCTACTACCGTAGTGCGAACAAGGCTTTACAGCTGTTCACGCTGCCGGTCCTTTGACTTCCGTACGAAAAACCGCCAATTCAGGGAGCGTAGAGCAGCATGAGTGGCAATGGGAGGCAGCAGGGAAGTGTAGTGATTACATTCTCGCACTGCCCACTTCCCTCCCTGCTCAATTCCCTGCTGGATAAGACAGCAGAAGTATAATTCTTGGTACCTATGTATGTATATGTACCTACGTATAAATAAATATATCAAAATTTGAATGTATAAGAATCAGTTCGAAATTGATAACTCAGATCGAATTGAGATCAAAATAACTCACCTTTATTTCACTTATCCAATAAAGACCAATATTGAACGTCGAATATAGTGTGAATCCTATCAAGTTCAGAGCAAGAAAATCGAAATTCAGACCTACAACACTTGAAATCAATTATTGCACTAGATAATAATAACATATTAACAAAACGAAAAATTATGCATAGATATTTGGAAACTAAATTGTCCAGCTAGATGAAAGAATGACTTGAATATTATTATGAAGATATAATTTGAAACTCTAGATTGTGTCTCCAAGATAATTATTTGTTCTGTTTGAGGTAATTACAATCATAAGTTCGTTTTTTGTCTACGATTCTAGAAAAATATACATTAATATAATATTGCAGTATTTTTTATGTCCATTGCTTTTAAACTTTCATGAAACCAAATATCTAATGTATAGTTTTATTTCAAATATTGAATACTATACCTTTTTCTTCTGAAGTTGTCATATATTTGAGGGTAGAATGATACCGACCAAGCAGCAAAGTAGATCCATCCGATGAAGGTTGATATCGTATCGAGAGCTGGGGTTTTATTTACAGTAACTCTCATATAGACATCTTCTAAGCTGAAAAAATGTCATTTCATTAAATGATAAAGCATGTAACCCACTTGCTTCAAGAACTTATTGATATTTTTTTTATAGGGACCCACATTAGGATATTTTTTTAATTTCTTACACACTAAAATGCTGTATCACATTGAAAAAGCTTTTAGAAATATTTGGGGATTGAACACTGAGTATTTACAAATGGTTCCGAAATGGTTTATAGGAATTAATAGGGATTCATCAAGTCAAGTAGCTTGATTTTCAAAAGAAGAACTTGACTTGGAAGTCAAGCTTGTAACGAATACATACTTGACTCTTGACTTGACTTGATATGAGATATTTATTACTTGACTTGATATCAAGCTACTTGATATTACTTGATCTTGATACGATAAGTACGAGTCGTACTGCGCTCACTTCTGCAAGTTCATGCGTGTTCAGGGGGTTCCCCGAGCTCCGAGCTGAATTAAGCGATCGCGCAGTCTTCTTAATTTTATCTAGGTGAATAGAGAGGTATTTTTGTCCAAGTGTGTGAGTCGTTATGTCACACAATTATATTAGTGTTTGAACCTGTGCAAAAATTAAGTATTTCATCAGAAATAATGGAATTAGAAATCAGCGGGTCACAATATGTGAATGAGGAAAATGCTCAATCCAGAGATCGTAAACTTTTACAAGAGACAACACACAAAAAATATAATGTAATGAAAAAAAAAATCTCAGATTATTTTACAGTTGAACAAGATCCGAAGCGTTCGCGAAAAAAATGATAAGCAAGAGAAATGCACGCTTTGCACAACGAAAACCACTGTAATAAAAATATTTTTGATTTTCATATCCAAGTTTAATAAATAAAAGTATTTTTTGCAAGGTTCATCCTTATTCCATAATTTATTGATGTGAACAGTGCAAAAAAAAATTTTAATTGAAAATCAAGTAGCTTGGTAGAAGTAATTGATTTTTCGAGTACTCGATAAATTAATACTTGACTTGACTTGACATTGAAAAACTACTACTTGACTCGAACTTGACTTGATTTCAAGTCAAGCCAAGTCAAGTAGCTTGAATATCAAGTCAAGTCGTGAATCTCTAGGAATTAAGGATTTTATTCCACAATAATTTAAATTTTGAAAAAAATTCAACCCAAGAAAGATAGAGCTTCATGCCGATAACTTTCATATGATTCGAATAAATTCTAGCCGAAATATGATGGCAATAACCAAAATAATACGTATATAAACGGATCTTCAATACACTCGAGAAAAAGTTGATTCCGGAGGTATTTGATACTTCTTGAAATTCAACAAAAATCGTTACTGATTGTGTGAGTGTATAAAAATAGCAAAGTACCTGTGTACCAAAATAATTACAATTATTTATACGTCAAATATTTACTCCATCGATGTGAAATCATGGAAAATTTAGGACATCTTTCATAAGAACCTAGACTCTAGAGCCCAGTTCACATTGAATTGGATGGATAATTTCACATCAAGATCATAAGTCAAAATCTATTTAATTGATGAAGAAAGGTTAGTATGATACACGAGGACAACTCAATAGTTGTTTAATCAACTTGGTTATTAAAGATGGCCAAGAAATTTTAACGCGTGAGCGGAGCGATTCAATATATTCTCATTTTGCACAAGACAATGAAATTTCTATATATCTATGTTCCAGTAGAGTTTTGACATTTCTCGTAGTGCTTCTTAATACTTTGTGTATAGTTGTCATTAGGATTGCACATTAAAATAACAGAAATTGAGCATTAAAATGGGTCATTAATGATCAATTTCGTACACATTAAAATCACCTTTTATTCTGAGATCGAGGGAAATGATTTTTATTTCATTGAAGTTATAATAAACCGAACAAATATAGTTCTATAACTTGTACAATGATGAATTTTGAATTTCAGAATGGAATTGGTTCTGGGTATATTGGAGCGCGTAATATGATAAATACCGATGAATCAAAAAGTGTCTGGCAATGATTAGGTTCATCATACTAAGTAATTACAAAGAGATAATCATTACGTATCTATTGTTATGATCCACAAACATAAATATAGTTACTATTCATTTTCGCGCAACATGAACTCGTTATCAAAAAATTATGATAATGCGGGTTATTGCAATATGCAGTTGTGTTTATAATAGAGTGCATAATTTTCAATATTTCTTTACCTGAAAATTATTTATGTATGCGTTAAACTTAATGCGGCATCAATTAACAAAAATTAACCAAATCTGCTTCGTGGTTCCGGAGAACATTTCAACTGAATTATTTTGAATATTTCGAAAAATACTGTTATACTTTCATTGAAATGTTGGTATAGAAAATTAGGGATAGTGCACAATTTGAAAAGATTCATTACGAATCACTAGAAGATCACAAAATGTGAGTAGATTCGCAAGGTAATTGAATTTGAATTATAATGAAAGAGGCGATTAGTAAACTTCTAAGTGCACTGATTTATGAAAGGTGTTGTACGTGAACCCGTTGATAATGTATTATACCTTGTGGAGCGAAATACTGCGGACCTTAAAGAATAGGCTGAAAATAATACCGTGGTTTTTACATATTTCAACTGTGCAGGTAAGCACCTTGACTTGCCAGGTCTTTTACTAATTGACAAAAGAAGGAACGGCTTATGTTATCAATCTTACTGAGGTCTATATGGTTTTAGAGTCATTTTCATGAATTGAATTTACTTACTTTTGTTCTGAAGATTTCCGAATTGTAAGAGTTTTTCAATAAGAGCGGACCGTGTGAAAATGGAATAAAACCATCTGTTTAAATGTTACTAACGATATTTTCGAAATTCCTACGTATGCCATGTATGGAATTTATCATTGTCCAATTGTTCACCGTGGCTTTTCAAAGGGGCATTGCTCGCAAAATGGTACCATCCCCAAAAAGTTCTAATCAAAATGGACGTAAATTTTCCTGAGAAGATAAGCGAATTTGCCACTTATTTTGAACCCTAGACTTTTTCTTATGGAGTTTCTTAAAGTTATATTCATATTCAATTATTCGGATAAGTGACAAACAACAGGAGTCCTTGAAAGTAACATAACCCAGAGCCCACGCCAATGCTCAAATCAAATCTAACCATTGCAACAGTCATGGAAAATTCCAACAAAATGATATGTGCCACTCTGAGAATTCGCTGTTGATATTTGAAAAATTTTACTGAGAAATTGCATATAAAGGCCTTTCAGATGAAGAAACTCTGAATACTTCATACGCGCTCGTTCTCCTTAAACGAATGCCTATATCGTTTCGCCCAAATGTATGTAATTTTAGAATTTTGAGCTTCAAAGGGTTCGACTCCCTGATGACGAATAGTCAAATTCAATTCTGTCCGTAGGGCCGTCCGTCCGGCCGTTAGCACAATAACATTCGAAGGGATGGTCCTTAAGATTTGACATTTTCAGGGTTAGTTCGGTTCCCAAATGGCTCGGTTAAGTTCGGTTAAGCCAAATCGTACAGGGTATTCCATAAAATATGACCATTCGAAATTTTTGTTCCTCATTATCTCAGACAAAACGGAACCCATCGAAATGAAATATTGTGGGCCATATGCAAGATGCTCATAATCAGCTTCATTCAAAATTTGGTACCCATAGTGTGAACAGAACCATAGAAAATTGAATCGGAATATGGAAAAGAAGAAACTTCATATTTCCATAAAAAAATATCCGATTCGAATGAAATTTATTTTATAGATAAAAATTGGTACACTGAATGTTCATGCAGAATTTTGTGATTATAGTGGTAAGAAAACCATAGAAAATTCAATTGGACTATTGAAAAGAAGAATCTTTATATTTCCAAAACAGGATATCCGATTAAAGTGAAATTTTCCTTATGAATAAAAACTGTTGTACTGAATTTTCATGCAAAACTTTGTAGCCATAGTGTCAACAGAACCATAGGAAATTCTATCGCAATATTGAAAAGAAGAATCTCTATATTGCCATAACAGAAAAACTGATTCAAGTGAAATTTATTCGATTGAAATATATTCTGGGAGGATTCTGCATTGCTTAGAAACTTTATAGGTTTTCACTCCCAGTCTCTGAAACATAAATAATTAAAAAATGTTTGATTAAGGTGAAGTGCTCCTGCAAATGAGAAAATACACAATTCTGAAGAATTTTAGAGTTTGTCTGAAGAAGGTGTCTGATATAGCCACCGAAACGTTACAATATCCTTTTAATTTGTTTCATTTTCACTTTTACTGTTAGGCAACAATTTTTTCAAGATCAATTTGCTCCTGACAAATAAGTGCAAAGATTTTCGCAGGAGCACTTCACCTTAATCAAACATTTTTAATTATTTATGTTTCAGAGACTGGGAGTGAAAACCTATAAAGTTTCTAAGAAATGAAATTTATTTCTTGAATCAAAACTGATATAGGTACTGAATGTTCATGTAACAGTT
Organism: Propylea japonica; assembly: GCA_013421045.1. Classification (NCBI taxonomy): domain Eukaryota; kingdom Metazoa; phylum Arthropoda; class Insecta; order Coleoptera; family Coccinellidae; genus Propylea; species Propylea japonica. The sequence continues at coordinate 15,697,011 of CM024248.1, forward strand.
TGAAAGGATCGCATCATCTCAACCGTATAATTTCATTTTTGTAATTATTTATTTTTTACATATTCTATTTTTTGAATAATTTCCAGAATATAATTCCGATTGTGCTAAGATTTGCATTGATATATATGGTATCAATCTCAAGTCCCATATAAAATTTTAAGTTAATAGTCTTATTGCTCCACCAAAGAACGAGCCCTCAAATGCTCCTGCTCACTGCCTTTCTTAAATTTTTTTTATTTCAGTTCTAAATCGGCCCACTCTCAAAATTTTCATAAAATTTTTTTAAATAACTGTATTATTGTTGATGTATGTTACGATGAGTACCTGAATGTAACATCGGTTGGTACTGTATTGGGAAGAAGTGCCTGTTTCTACTTTTCTTCTGATAAATACAAAACATATCGGTCAAATTCATCTTTAGTGAGCAACCATCTTTCTTAATTTATTTACTTACCCTTTTCGATTCGTATTATTGGCATAAATTTCTGAATGGCCTGCACCAACACCTTTCACAACTAATGTCACCGTTTCACTCTTGTTTTCCACCAAAACAGTCTTTGGATTGATTGCAACGATATCATCATGCTGGACTACGAATTCTATCTCTTGATTGTAATCGCTGAAACAGTAATGCAAATATAAGAGACCTGTAGTAACGGAAACAACAATGGTTATATAATATTTCCTTTTCAAAAGCCTGGTGATCATTTGTGTTTCGACACGAAACCTACTGCAATTCTGAAGGAAAAATCTATAAATATTTTAGTGCGATAACTGCATGTACAAGGTGTGTGGAAGAACTATTTGTGAATTTATCGTCCATTAGGTTAAGTGCCGAAAATTCAAGTTTTTTTTCCCAAAGTTCGAACATTTTGAATGTTTTCACTTCATTCATTTTTATTTCAACTATAATCTGGAAAAATTAAATTTGAAGTTTTTATTCCATGAGTTCAGTAAAATTTTTATGAACCCCCGATATCGCGTAACGCATAAATGCGCGCCACTGCACAATTAACTTTATTTTTATCTTTAGTGCGGCAATTTTGAAATTTTTTCCGTTTGGAATTTTGAATTTGTTAGTGAGCCTAATCACGATGGATTTGTATTTTGTATTTACTGTCCTTCAGTTTATATTTATTTCAGTTGATATTATTTTAAGGTGGAATATTAGAATGAATTATTATAGATAATAACATAAAAAAATATAATCCGTTCACCTTTATCTCTGTTTTTGAAAGAACGATTCTAGGAAGCAATGATGTTTTGAATACCTACTGATATGCTGTCTATCGAATATCATGTTAACCTAATTTAGTCACGAATAAGTTGATTCTTTTATCTTCATTCTTCATCGTAGAGCAAACATTTAAATCATTCCACGTACGTAGAAAATCTACAAAATAAGAAAGTAGTGAAAGGCATCCAGTTTTGCACCAACTGCACAAGTTTTTAGATATGTAAATTTTCTTCATTGGAAAAAATGGAATCGCAAATCAATATTTCGACAAGAATTAAACCAATTTGGCCCATTAATAAACCTAGCGGCGCAGACTTCAGAACAATCCTATAAATATAAATATTATATTTCTGGCTCATTTTGAACGCACTTTGAATTCTTCATCAGTCTAACCGAGTAGTTCTTTTGAACTTCTCCATTCTAAACTTGAAATTCGAAAATAACAGAAATTCTGGTAAAACTATAAAGAGCACAAATAGTCTAAAAGGAAGTAAAAAGTTCGTGGAACGAAAGGGATTTGAATAGAATGAAACTATAAATCTATTTTCCTTTCAATATTATCGCCTTCAGCTGTATATATTTATTAGATCTTCAATTAATTTAGAAATATTTTTCATATTTTGTTTGAATTGACCTAAAAGTGCATTTTCACCTCATTGTTATATTTTTTCAAATCTAGAAACACAAAAAATTACTTAGGACTAGATCTGGGTAGTATGGTGTGTAGACTAGGGATTTGAAGCCATGAGTGTGCCTAGCAGCCATTGCAACTCTGCTTTTGTGAATCGGCGCGTTCTTTTGCAACTGCAATACACTCTTGGTCAATTTTTCTCGTCCTTGATATCCTGCTTAATTGCGTAGTATTATCCGGTTATGGCTCTTTCTTTTTTTGCGAACAGTCAGTACCTATATGAATGATCTGAGGAATTACTCCCGTAAATATTGCCGCATCTTCATCAAACACCCTGTATATCAGCACAAAGCGAGTGCCACTATCTCTGATATATTTAACGAACTTTCAGATCTCTACTCGTATTTATTACTCTTCAATCTTGTTGCAGCTTTTAAGATGCAATCAATTCTTCCAAAGTGGGAAATATCTAACATCTATAGGTGACATTTTACCATGACAAAAAGTACATATCAGGAATTTTGCGGTCTGCATCGAGTATTGAACTCACATTATGAATAAAAGATCTTAAAGAGGAGAGCTGTGCCATTAAAAATCACCAGCATTAAATCACATACCTGTAGTTTTAAAAACCTCAATATGATTGTTCGAATCTAATTGTTCAATTACAGTTTAAATATGATAATAATAATGCTTGAAAAACTTCAGGCCTTATTTGCTATATCGAAATGTCAGAGTTTAAATGATAATTATACCTGACAAAGTCTACTACCTGCTGATAATCATTATATCCCAGTCTGGTTATATTTTCTCTAGGTCATCCAGATCTGTTACTATTTCTGTTCACGCATTATGAATACACTTGAAAAATATGTTCATATCATTTTATTTACGTCATATTTCCTTGAAACGTGAGTTCAAGTGGAAATAAAGCACTGTTTGAACAAAATTTTTCGCGGTAACGCGTTTTACAAATTATAAGAAAATCAGTTTTTTAATACTTTGTTGTGACCCTATCGGCCTATCATTATATTTATATAGAGCGTCCGTCACTTTGAGTGCTGCCTTTCATACAAGGTAGGAGAGAAGAATTTGCTGATTCCGAAAGTTAAATGGAACAAAACTAATGCAAATATTGATTCAATTATTTTTCCGTAATCAATATCAACATTTGAAGTTTTTGTTAAGACGATGATATCCTGAAAATGGTGGTTATTATCGTCAATAAACTGCTTAAATCTATTTCGGAAACCCCCCCACATCAAAAATAGTTATTTTGTATTAAGTGCGTAAAATGAGTGATTTTTTTCATGGCATATTCACTCGAATGTGCCATGAAAACACGAATTTTATACGCACGAAATACAAACAACATTTTTGTACAACCGTGAATGTGAATTTACATCGTCTGAAATATAAAATGATTGAGACAATGCTTCCAATGTAACATTTCTATGCATAGGTACAGTCTTTACTTTTTTCACCGTTAAAAAAAGATTTTTTTTAACGGTTTTGAACTGTATTTACTTTTAAAAAAAGTCTTTTTTAATGGTGAATAAAGTAATCATTTACGAATTCATAGTGATGAAGAAAAGTCAAGTTTTTTTGACAATTGTACAAAAAATTTATTTATACTCGACTATTATAAAATTCGTCCATTGTACGTCGGCCATAATACCAATTAATCACGAGGGATTAATGAGATTTTTTTTAACTGCTGCTTCAAAGATTTAGCTGTGATATAATAATCTTTAAATTGGTATTTCTTAGGTATTCTAAAGTACTTTAACTAACAAAAATGGGTATACCTTGTCAGTTGAGGGCCAAACCTACTTGTAATACATATATCAATTGAAGCATTTTTTATTACAAAATATAAAATGACCAGTTCTTCAAAAATTTCTCATGTGTCAACTTCAGTAGTATTCAGTAATCGTGGATAAAGTATAGTGTGCTACTCGCGTATAATGGCTGTTATTCACTCGGTGATTTGGACACTCGCCTACGCCTACGATATTCAACCCTAAATAACTGGAATTGTTTACAATCCATTCCATAACAAATGCCAAAATCAATTATGTACCCGCTTCCTAATAGTACTTTCAGTTTCGGCAGCATTTCAAATTAAGTCAAAATTATAACATCACAGGGTACTCACCTAACTTCAAGCGTAATCCAATGTTCCTCACCCTCTTGTAACTCTAAATCATGGGTGGAAATTTTCACATCACACTCAATTCCACCGATACCTTCAAAAAAATACCGAAATCAACAAAATATTCAGCACAAACTTCCAAAATAAACTCACATAAGAAACATAGCACTAAAAACCATCCATATCTGGCAGCTCTCATGATTAACTGAAACCCAAAAGAAGGAAAGAGTTGAGATTCAAATGTGTTTGAGGAAAAAAAGGACGGATATCACTTTGATGCATCTTTTATTGAAGGAATCCGCGTCTAGATAAGAATTCATTGTCTTATTTGCAGGTGATAATGATAAAATATTTGTCTCCATTGATAAATATAAATTTAATGAGGACGTCGACTATTGTACGAGTATATTGATTTAGTTACACACCCAAACATTTTGTAGGACTTCATGGCTGGGTACATTTTGTATTGCAACGTTTAATAGCTGAATCATTATTGTCCTTATCAAGGTAGCTGAGTGGGAAATAGTTCAGTACTCTAGAATTAATTGTTCGTAGTAATTCAAAAGTGATTGCTTTTGATCGTGCTTAAGAATTAAGATCATATAATTAGAAAGTTGAAATGAATATTGATAAGATTGCATATCTTTTTGATGCAGATTTTAGTAAAAAAATGGCATTGATGAGATGTTAAAGTTGAATCTTTTATCTTGGTGATCATATTTTGTCGAAAACGGCCAACTATTTCTTCATTCTGTGAACGATGTTTTGTAAATGTTTTCCACTACGAGGTGTTATTTTGAATAGCCCGCTATTTCGGTAGATGTCACGTTTTGAAGCTATCATTTTTTGACATTAGACAAGTAGAAACTACGTCAGTAGTAATAAGAATGGAACGATACACGCTTCAAGAACGCATTGAAATTTTTACAATTCACTAAAAAAATGGTGGAAATTTCGCAGAGACGGTTCGTAAAACTCGAACATTTTTGGGTCGTCGTGAAGCACCTTTTCAGACCGCAATAAAGGAATTGGTGGAAAAATTCGAGCTGTTAGAACAAGTTAGTGATGTGAAGAAATAAAACCAGTGCACGTCGCTCAAGAACAGCCGAGAATATTGCTGCTGTAGCAGAAAGTGTTGCAGAAAACCCAGGTTTGTTCATTCCTCGTCGTTCTTTGGAATGAGAGTTCATTGGTGATTTTTATGTCCGAAATTGTATTGCATTGTTTCAACAAGACGGCGCTACGTGCAACACGAGCAACGAAACCATTGATCTTCAGCGGGAAAAGTTCCCAGACCGTGTTATCTCTCGAAGAGGTGATCACAATTGGCCACCGAGATCTTGTGATTTAACACCTTACGACTTCTTCATATGGGGCCACGTGAAAGAGAAGGTCTACGCCAATAGCCTATCGTCGATTGAAGAACTCAAAGATGGAATTCGTGAGGCTATCGAGGTCATAGGGCAGCCACTTTGCGATTTGGTTATGAAATTTTCATTGAGAGGATATGGTCCTGTAAGCGTGGTCGTGGTGGTCATTTGCCTGATGTTATTTTCCACTATTAACGGCATAGCTTCTTCTTTATAATGAAATAAACATTCGATCATTTATATTCCAAAATTACATTTTTCTTTGAATATCAAAATAACATCTCTTATTGGAAAACGCTTTTCTTCTTTATTGTGCCTTTCCAATATTTGTTTCATTCCATTGATGGTTATGAAAAATTTCATATCAATGTGTCCATATCAAGGCATCTGGCATACTGTCAGATTACGGAAAAAACTAGAATAATTGTATTAACCCTGCTACAGATCGCTTATGATTCGAAATATGAAAAAAAGATTCTCGAAAAAAATTCAGATTATTAGAAATATAGCATATTATGCTTTTTACATTTTGTTCCTCTGTGTTAGCAGGCCTATATGTCTGATATTTCTCAGTTCGTACTGAAAAAAAATTGACATTCTAAGTTTGGATTCATCCATCACAAATTCGTCTTCAGAGCTACTTATGCCCATTTTTCAAAGATGTAAGACTCTTGAGGGTTGGTCTCAACTTAAGTACCATTCCTATTTATAGAAGCGACCTCAACATCTATATTTGAGGCATCTTGTAGAAGTCAAAGAAGCGAAAACCATTAAAAGTTTATCGTAGTCGTTAGAAATATTCAAAATAGTTATTCATAAAATGCAGGTTCTAAAGCGCAAGCTTAATGACGTGTATCAAAATAAATAACGAATTGATGTTCTTTGAAATGATTTCACGAGAAATAAATTTTTCATTATGTGCATCATAGAACGATATCCATAAAAGAATTGTGAATGTCATTTCGTTAAGCGTAAAATTAAACAAAAGTACTTATAATAAATCTTCAGTAGCCTAACAGTCCATATTTGTTCGTATCAAGTTTAGGAAGAAAAAAATGAAGGAAAGAAGGAAACAGACGTCGAGGGGACGATAATTCCAATTTTAATATTTTGAGAAGTGCTGGTCTCATTATATTCATTCATGAATTTAACTGTACTTTAATTCTTCAATTTATCTTGAAAGTTCCTATTTCTGTCGTCGTTTCCCTCGAAAGTTACTGAGTTTAAGTCAATGAAGGCTCAAGATTTCGACGAAAAAGTGTATTTGTAATTAACAGAATGAAACCTCGTTTAATTAACGTTCTCCCTACTTGAAGAAGCGAGCAGAAGCTTTTTGACATGTTTAATGTTATATAGAATATATAATGATTAATATGTATAACTTTTTAAACCAACAATTACGAATAAGAATTTATGACTATATGTATTTTCGAATTATTCATTCTTTTTTCCGATATGTATCAGTAAGCATATGATGCGAGTAGATCTTTAACTATCAAAATAAAACTTTATACTTTTTAACCAGATGTACTATTTCCAAATTTCTGTGATATATGACGAAGATGAACAGTTTCTGAAATATCGAATTTCTCCAGAAGATTTTCTGCTCTTTCAGTCTTAGTTATAATTTATAACTCGATTATCTCTATATAGTATCAAGTGATATTATTCATCATTTTGGAGAATTATTGACGTGATATGGAGGAAAAAACTACCTACCTACTCACTAGACTAGATAATTTTAATCAAGCACGTAATTTCAACCTGAGCAGTCTCAAGTATTTCGTGGGAGAATTCCCTAAATAAAGTTTCAATTGTTGCATATCAGTCATAAAATGTGGATCTAATAAATTACAATCGGAATACGATAATGAAAAAACAAGCTTCAGTTAAGTTCAGTTTTTCCAGAAATCTAATAAAAAATCGGCCAAAAACTTGATTATGAGATAACAGATTAATCAAGATCCTTTGTCATGATATTGAATATCATCATCATAAATGATGTTTATGCCATTGACATTAACCAAACTGAACCAAAATTGTTATAAATACAACTTAATATATAGAATTTAACAGAAGTTCATATTGCGAAAAGAAAAATTCAAATTGAGATATTCTGGCCGATGTTATACACGATAACCTACGAAATGCGCTACTTAAACTCAGAGCAGGTTTCAAATTTGGATAGGAAATTTGAATTAATAAATTAATTATTTAAAAATTTATAATTATCGTTTGGTCAATACGAATAAAGGCAAAAGCTTTCTTCAGTTTTTTACAATATAATATGTCCGAGGTTTTCTAGTGCACATCACATCATAGATAACACAGTTTACTGTTTGATTACTGTACTCGGGTATTCGTTTTGAATAACTATCAGTTTGAAATTTTTCACTGATAGATGACAGATCCAAGAAAATAAGCCCAAATGCTCTTTTTTGTTCCGAATTTTTTATGTGTTTTATAATTGATCCAAGAATCGCCCTCTTGAATATAATCATATTATTAAAAAACACCCAGTATATGCCAATTCATTTTCTTGATAAAACTATACATATACGCCTGATTCGAAAATGATTGTGAACTAGAAAATTTGGCCACTATAAGTTGCCTCAAAGCCGCTCAAAGCTGACAACATGACAGTTCTTAAAAATAGCCCAAAACAATGTCGAAATTACGAAAAATGCTGAGCTGAAAGTTTGTTAAATTTTTGATCGATGTGCAATTTTTCAGATTGAAATTTGATAGATACCTTTTTCACGAGATATTTAAATTTTTCTTGTTGTTTAAACTTCTCGATAATGATTTTCATCAAATGTGCCGTTGAATGAGTTCGTTCTGATTTAATTGTTCATTTTTATTCCACTTAATTTTTTCCATGATCAAAATGCGGTCTGAGATCAGTTTAGTTTAAACTTGTTTTTCTGAAGCAATTGCGACGAGATTTTTCCTGAAACTATAAGATCATTCATGTTTGAGAAGAAAACTGTGCAATTTTTCGAAATTGCTTCGAAATAGAAAGTTTGAGATTGAAAAAAATTGAGTAGAAGAAAAATGCACGATTAAAACAGATCGAACTGAAGAATTATTTTGAAGGAATTTGAGATTGTCAACATTTTCAAAATTTAAAATATCTCGAAAAAAAAGTTACTCTCCAATTTAGTACCGAATTTTGAAATGAAATTTTTCAACATACTATGATACTATGTGATTGTGATCAAACCTTCCCTTAGCATTTTTTAAAGTTTCTTAATTTTCACTAAGTTTCAGGTTTTTTCAGAACCGGTTGTTTGACAGCTTTGAAACAACTCCTGCTACAAAGTTGACTATGGTACACAGTCTTCTTTAAAGCAGAACTTTTCAGCAAAAAAAAATTCCCGAAAACATCAAAAGTGGAAAAAAACTTGACTTGTCCGCACTTTCTGTTATTTTGATACATCACTATTTTAAATTGAACCTAAATTAACACCTAGGTACAACTTACTCTTTACTCTAAATATTCATTATAATTTTTTTAGGAGTAAATAGCAGATTTCCTATTCGCTATTGCCGGGCCACAACAAAACCTTGCCCGAGAACGATGATACACAAGCAACTGACCACTACAAAATCAACTTCACTTATCCGTCCAACGGTCGAGCGCAAACTCGGATTACCAATTTTCTCTATCTACTTATTTACCTTAAAGTTTCCAAAAATCATTCCCAAATATAAATCATATTATTTAGGAACACCCTGTATATGCCAATTCATTCTTCTCATGAAAGTATACATACAGTCGTATAGTCCAGAAAGTCCGCACCGAAAGACACTTAACCATTGATATTTTCTGGAATTTTTCCGTGCAGAAAAGTTATGCTATAGAAGTAATAAAGAAAACCTCATGAAGGAAAATTAATGTTCAAACATATGATTAGAACTATTCCAGAGAATTTTGAGATTTCCAAAATCACGAAAAATCCGAATATACCGGAATTAAAAAGTGAATTTTCTAATTTTTCATTTACCGACATTGGATCTGAAATTTCGAACATCGACAATAACAAACTTTTCCCTAATCATTTTAGGCATTTTCAAACTCTCATTATTCTTTCAGCAATTTTTTTCAAGAGATACAGCTTTGAAGCATTTCCTGGTGACCAAGTTGATTATAGTTCATATTCATTTACATAGCAGAACTTTTCCGCGAAAAAATTCCTCGAAAACATCCTTCTGGTGCGCACTTTCTGTTATTTTGATGCAATCACTCTTTTAAATTAAACAGAAATTAACACCCACAATGAAACAACTTACTCTTTACTCTAAATATTCATTATAAAATTTGTAGGAGTAAATAGCAGACTTCCTATTTGCTATTGCCGAATTTCTTTTGTGGCGGGCCACAAGAAAATCTTGGTCGAGAACGATGACACACAAACAACTGACCACTACAAAATCAACATCGCTGTTGTCCGTCCAACAGTCGAGCGCAAATTCGGATTACCAATTTCATCTACTTATCTACCTTAAAGTTTCCAAAAATCATTCCCTTAAATATAAATCACATTATTTAGGAACCTCTGTATATACCTACCACTTCATTCTCCTCATGAAGCTACACATACAGTCGTACAGTCCAAAAACCCTCACCGAAAGGTACTCAACCATTCATATTTTCTAGAATTTTTGCTTTGAAAATAATAATGAAACATTATGAAGGGAAAAGAATGATTAAACATGATTATAACTCTTCCAGAGAATTTTTAAATTACCACAATCACGAGAAATTTAAATATCTCGGAATTAACGAGGAAATTCTCCAATTTTTCATTTTGCAAAACTTCAGATCAAATGTGATCTGAAATTTTGAACATCGACAATAACAAACTTATCCCTTAGCATTTTTGAATATTCAAACTCTCATTATGCTTTGAGCTTTTTTTTTAAACTGTCAAGATAGACAACTTTGAAGCAATTCCTGGTTACCAAGTTCACATTCATTTTCAAAGCAGAACTTTTCCGCGAAAAAAATCCTCGAAAACATCCTTCTGGTGAGCACTTTCTGTTATTTCGATGCAATCACTCTTTTAAATTAAACCGAAACTAACAACCACAATGAAACAACTTACTCTTTACTCTAAATATTCATTATAAAATCCGTAGGAGTATATCGCAGATTTCCTATTCGCTATTGCCGAATTTCTTTTGTGGGCTACAACAAAACCTTGGTCGAGGTCGAGCGCAAACTCGGATTACCAATTTTACCTACTTATCTACCTAAAAGTTTTCAAAAATCATTCCCTTAAATATAAATCATGTTATTTAGTAAAACCCTATATATGCCAATTCATACTCTCATTAAACTATACATAAAGTCGTACATTCCAGAAATTCCGCAACAAAAGACACTTAACCATTAATATTTTCTCGAATTTTTTCGTGCTAGAATTGAAAGTATTAATGAAACATCATGAAGGGAAATGAATGATTAAACACATGATTAGAAGTATTCCAGAGAATTCTGAAATTTCCAAAATCACGAGAAATTCAAATATCTCGGAAAAAAAGAGTTAATTCTCCAATTTTTCATTAAGCGACATTTGATCTGAACTTTTGAACATCGACATTAACAAACTTATCCCTTAGCATTTTCAAACTCTCATTATGCTTTGAGCTTTCTTTGAAACTGTCAAGACAGCTTTGAAGCAATTCCTGGTTACCAAGTTCACATTCATTTTCAGAGCAGAACTTTTCCGCGAAAAAATTCCTGAATTGAAAACATCCTTCTGGTGCGCACATTCTGTTATTTTGATGCAATCACTCTTTTAAATTAAACCGAAACTAACAACCACAATGAAACAACTTACTCTTTACTCTAAATATTCATTATAAAATCCGTAGGAGTATATCGCAGATTTCCTATTCGCTACTGCCGAATTTCCTTTGTGCCGGGCCACAACAAAACCTTGGCCGAAGAGGATGATAGTGATGATACACAACAACTGACCACTACAAAATCAACTTCACTGTTGTCCGTCCAACGGTCGAGCGCAAACTGATTAGGATTACCCATTTTTATTGCAAGGCTACTTGTCTTATCTGCCTCGAAGTTTTCACTGACAGTTCTTGTGGAAATAGAAAGCTTCAACCCGATCCGCAGATTAGGTTTCAAACTTCATATCTTATTTTGGAATCGGTGTTGAAATTCTTCTTTTCTTATCTGTTTAATTTAGGGGAATTAACAACGATTATTATGATGTTATGAACCAAGGGAATTCCTTAAGTAAACAGATGTTAGTCAGAGCATGTTTTTAATTGGAAACACTGCTGATTATTTCTTCAATGTCTTGTGTTTTCTAATTTTTGATTTATGAAATCTTTATCTGAATTCAAATGTTAAATCTAGTAGTATTTGGGTCTTTCTCTATCACCAGGTAACCCATGTTATAAATTGACAGCAATTGAACTTATTTCTCAATTTATAGCGTGCGGATTATAACGTGCGTTTAAAGGAAATTGTCTTCAATGGAAGTTCCAAACCTCAATATAAAATAATACCAATATAATACAACGCAAAATTATAGAACAAACTCATTTTCTCAGAAGGAAAATAGTCCTGAAACAGGTCACCCTGTGCCATCCCCATCAACCCTCTACATTTTTTGAATAGGGAAGGTGGTACTTTTTTTTGGCAAAGTCTTATCTGTGAAATTACGCTTCATCCTAAGTAGGTATGTTATCAGTACGTTTCTACTGAAGATGAAACTTTACCTAATCTTGTAATGCATAATGAATCTACGGGTGGTACTTCAATGCCGAAATGTTCCAATGACACTCTTACTCCATTAGGGTTCGTGGGGTTGAAACTAGCGTATGAACAAAACTGTAATGGTAGACTTTCCACGCATTCCACATACTGAAAACCCCTTTGAACTAACACATTTTTCAACAAAATTTTTTTTCTTGAAAATTTCTGCTCGCCAGTAGAGAAGATACGAAGACCTCGCTAAAAAAGTACCACATGACCCACTTTCTTCATTACAAAAATTTAGACGGTTGATGGGAAGGCACAGGGTATAAAAAATTCTTCAAATTGCATTAAAATTTGAAAAAGCGAAACAAAAATTGACCTGTTTCAAGATTTTGTTGCCAAATATTTTTCTTCTAAGAAAATGAATTTGTTCCATAATTTTGACGCGCACTGTATAGTATAGCCTGATTGACGACGAATTATTTTAAACGCACGTTATGAAGAATATTTGTATACATATATAGAAAGTCCACACCAAAGGGCACTCTTCTTTGCCGTTGAAATTTTCGAAAAACTTGGTCACCAGAAATTGCTTCTAAGTTGTCTAACTTCGTGGTTTTGATAGCCCCAAAAAAGTAAAAAAAAATTGTATACAAATTCGAAGATTGCTGAAAGAAAAATTTGTTTAGATCATTTCAGTCGATATGTAAAATTGAAGTAGCAATTTCGAGGCTTGCCAATTTCAAACTTCTCTGAAATTAGGTATTCAAATTATATGTGTCGTAGAATCACTTCCTTCTGGTTCAATTATTCATTTTACTACTATATTTTTTTCGTCATTTCAAAATGCGATAATAAACCAATTTCAGGCAAACTCGATATTCTGAAGAAATTTCAAAAAGGGTGTACAGTTTTTTTTTTCAAAGTTTGCACATCGATTGAAAATATGACTAAGAACAAATTTTTCTTTTAGCAGTTTTCGAAATTTCAACATTTTCACTTCACTTTGGACCCTTTTTTCAAAACTGTCAAGTTTGACAACTTCCGAAAGAAATAATGTGAAATATCTAGGAAAGGTTTGATGGTTGAAGAGAAAAATTGGATTCATAAAAGAGAACAACAGTTCTCATGCAATTCAAATTCGAATTAGTATTCGTCAAGTCGAAGCAAATACTTCTGATATAACACCGATGTTTTTCAACTTTTTTTTTACTTCTGATATCGAGTTTTCTAGGTCTGACTTCGAGAGGTCAAATAGAAATACGACCTACCATGAAATCATTATTGACACAAGGAGAAATTCATTATTGATGTACATCACGTTCACGCATCAGTTCATACCATTCAAGAATTCTTGTTTCATGAAAGAAATAAATTCTATAACTGAACTCAAAACGGTCGAGCCTTGGCAATCCCAAAGTTGATTGAGAAGCAATGGGGATCTACAGGGTGGTCCAGATAGTAACCAAGAAATTTTAACCACTTATTCTACCTCAAAAATAAGCCCTAGTTTGTTATATAAACATATGTTGAGAAATGTTTCCTCTCCGAGATACGGGGTGTTAAAATTATAGGAAAAAATTTTTTTTCATTAATAACTTCACACTGCTTGAAATATTTTTATGAATTTTGAGACATAGGTTTTGAGCGTCTAGGAGCACTTTTTGCATAATATCATTTCTTTTATTTTCTACCAGAGGCGTCCGTACTGCAGCGAGACTGAATATTTTCAGATAAAAAAAATGATACTTCACTGGGTTTTCCGACAATAAAAATCACTATCTAAATCCCTATTTAATTTGGAGCAAATTTGGCCTCTCGACTCTTTGCTGTACGAGGCACCGTCTCCGGTTGAAAAAATAAAACACATTCTCATGCATGAAGAAATCGCCAAAATTTGATAAGGCAGGTCAGGTACATAATGATAATAAGACTTTGATTGCTATATCAAATTATGGCGATTTCTTCATGCATGAGAATATGTATCATTTTTTTAACTAGAAACGGTGCCTCGTACAGCAAAGAGCCAAGGGACCGAATTTGCTCCAAATTAAATAAAGATTTGAATAATTATTTCTATTGTCATAAAAACCAGTAGCGTATTATTTTTTCATCTGAAAATATTCAGTTTCGCTGCAATACGGACGCCACTGGTAGAATAAAAAAGAAATGATATAATGCAAAAATTGCTCAATTGCTCAAAACCGATGTCTCAATTTTCATAAAAATATTTCAAGCAGAGTGAAAGTTATTAATGAAAAACATTTTTTTTATAATGTTAACTCCCTGTATCTCGAGAGGAAACATTTCTCGACATATGTTTATATGACAACAAGGGCTTATTTTTGATGTAGAATACGTGGTTAAAATTGTTTGTTTACGATCTGGACCACCCTGTATAAATTCTAGTCATATTGGTGATGCATAGTGGATAGAGTAATATTTATCCGTTTGCAGGCTGAATTAAGTAATTGAAATTTTCATTAATTGCTGGATTCATATCATCTATTAAAATTCATGAACTTAATCCACTTGATTATTGAACTCATCGAACTGTCCGTCGGTACATTTGATATACATTGTGTATCATTCTGATATCGATATTTTGGGACGCTCATATTGATTATTATCAATAGTATTATTTTCATTGACGATAATGAAACATTCATGGTCCCAATAGGCTGGATACATATCTATTAATTATGACTAAAATTAGTTCATATCTCGTTTTCATTGAAAAACTGAATCAGGCCTTGATGATTTTCGATATTTTGTTTTATCGGAAATAGTCTTACGGATTTTTGAACTGATTTGGGACCAGCATTTTTCCGCGTTTGTTTATTTCGCATTTACATGGTCATCATCATTCATTCAGTTATTGGTCTAGTTAAATGATACTTGATTAAATTCTAGAATTTTCTACAGAAGGAAATTTTTTGTATGTATCTTCGTTTTCGCACCTGAGTGTTAATTTCGATTGTATCGATAGTTTCGAGACTTTTCAGAGGAGAAAATGAGTATTATTATATTTTTCAGAACGTTTTAAAATACCTCGTATCAAAAAAAATAGGAAGTTCTTCTCTCAGTACCTATGAACACAAGAAATGTGAATTCTCGATAGTCACGGTTTAAAACAAGTGCAAAATTCCCCTTCTTACTTCTCAATTGAAATGATATTGGACTCGTTCAAAGAAGATACTAAAAAAAACGAATTATCTTTTTTCATATGGCTTGGTGAATAATACCTTATATGTGAAAAAAGAACAAAATATGTTAATTATCAAAAATTGCTTTATTCTTTCTCAAAATATACTCCATGAAGATCTATACATTTCTTCAACTGTTTGAACCAACACATTAGCCTCTCTGACTGAGGTATCTGCAAAATATGCATTATGAACGAATCAACAGCTTCTCTAGGTGTCGAGAAACGTTGACCCCTCCGTTTATTTTTACGTACAATTTATCATTTTTACGTTTTCAGTAAGCAAAAATTCAGTTGTCTGATCCGATGTGTGAGAGCTCGAATAGTTGTGGTGAATAGAGATCCATCTTCGGCGGTTGGTTTCCCTCATTTCTTGGGAACCAACTGGCAGACAAATAGTTGTTATCAAAGTCGATTGTTCTGCATTGTTGTAGTGCGACATGTCCAGAAAAAATAGACCATCATTTACTTGGGAATGCTTCGTGCGCAAACAACTTTTGTTGCATTTGACTCATCTTGAAGCTCCTATTGTATTTTTTAACTTTGGGTTTCAATCTCTCAAAGCACTATTCGTCAACCGCCCCGATTTCATATAGAGATGAGTAACATTTTGTAAGTTTGGTGCACATAACTTATTGGACCTGTTCAGTTTTCAGCAAGATGAATTATTTCCAAAACAACAGAATTATTTCCCTCAAGGTTTAGCAGTTTTGGTTTTATACTAATCTTGTTTGCGCAGTGAACCGACGAGATGCGTGTTTTGAAGCACAACGATCGTATTTTTTGAATATTTCTTTCGACCAATCGATAGGGCCCTTCTTTCGAATGTTTGCAAATTGTGGAGGCCAAGGTGAACAATTTTTTTTAGTAAAATATTCGTGCGATATTGAATGTACGTTGTATTAATCTTACGATAGGTAACATATCGATATTTCAATATCAGTTCACGCATAGCTTCAATGGTTTTCAAAACAGCAACTAATTTTGGACGAAAAAATTCGACTGTGAACTTGTTGAATTCGCCATACCATCCATGATTCTTCTTGATAGAGTAGAAGAAGAAATTCAATCAAGTGCAGAAATGCAGTGCTGCGTTGAAAGTTGTTGAAATATTGAAACGAAAATGTGCATTATATTGATATGTATTTCAATTTTTGGTCTCATGAATCTTTCAAGTTACTATAAATACCACAAATAGCGCTTGTATGTCAATATGCTCTGAATAAGCATAAGCTCAAAAATGTCAAACCTTACGATAGAGCTATTATTTGCGCCAGATACCAACCCAATACTTTGGTTGTCCAATCCTGAAGCATAAAAGCAACCCTTCTATTTTCGAGTTAGTCGCGTTAGGCTGAAGAAATATAAATCGTTATGTTCATTCATTGTTTCGTATCTACTCGAAATCTTGTATTATCAATTCTGATTAATTAATCATTACACTCATTAGGTTAATCCCAGTTTGGCAACCAATTAATTCTTCCAACTTGTCAACTAAATGACCACGTTTGACGTAAAAGGTTTTTCCAAGTTCATGCTTGTATGATTTAAACAACCGAAATTATTCTATAATTGGGAGAACAACGATCTATGGGGTTTTCATGATTTGGAAGGGTTCAATTATATGCACACGAGTTTATAATAAGTTTTTATTATTCAGTTAATGTACATGTTGTTACAACAATTGTTTTTTGAGTCATTTATTTAACATTGTGTCACCATACAACAAGAACATCCAAGGCACCGTTCTCATGAACATGTAATAATTTACTTGCAACAGGAAAAGATCGATTTTTCATAATCGACGAAAAATTATTTTGATTTCCTCTTTTTCGTAGCTGAACGAATTATTATGGAGATTGTCCATGTGAAAATTATACACCTATGATTTTGTGACATTTTGAAAATATCCAGAATTAGAGGATAAGAGAAAATTATTATAATTTCGAAATATTCATTAACGAAAAAGATTTCCAGATATAATTTGACCTCTAATACAATAGTTAGTGAAAATACACTTCGTGTTGTTAAATATTGAACAAAAAACATTATCCGAATGTGAACTTATTAGTTTCGAAGTGCACTCTGCTGCAGTGCTAATCATTTTCAAACGAGGTCATGAAGATTCCATGATAAAGTAATGGGAAAGTGGAACCATAAACACTGCTACTTTCGACACAGCCATGGGCAAAAAAACGTTTAACAGGTTTAGCGAATTGTTGCTGTTTTCTATTTAGAACCAGAATCAAGTTGTTTATTGCGCCTTGAAAGATTTTTACGATGATCATTTCAATGTAAAATTTTTTCCAACTTTGTCAACATTTTTGTAACTTCCTCAATTTCCTATAATATACAAGTTAACCCCGAAAAAAAAACGTCATTTAAAAGCCCTACTTATAATTAAACATGAACAATAGTTTTGTAATAGTCTCAGACAGAGTTTTCGAAATAATTGATGTGTTATGAATTCCTCGTGTTTTATTAATATGTTGATTGTTCTTCTCAAAATTCTTTTTCGATCCTAGGTACAATTAAATACTTTTCGAACCAGTTTTTCCCGTAAATATTGTTGAATGACTCCAACTATTTCTGCACAAAAGAATCACAAGCATTAAACAGGTATTTTGGAATTAAAATGATGTGATTTCACAGACAAAAAAATTTTTTTATCAGCTTCAGTGACACATCGTGTGAGAAATAGAAAAAGTTGCCTTTTGTATGAATACCTCGAAGAAGTAAAATATAGGTTTTCACACAAAAAAATTCAAATATTAATCGAAAAGAGAACATCCCTGAAGAAATCATATTTTGGTTTTTTTCCCACGAAATCTTTTATTTTGCATATTCTTCAGAAACTTAAATTATTCTAGTGAAAAATGTCATTCATTACCCACAACCATTTTTTCTATGAGAAGGATAACTAATAATTAGTTTTTACAGCAGTTATATTTTTATATATATATATATATTAGTTAAAAATTGATATTAATTTTTGTGAAAATGTTTTTACCCATTTTTCATATTTCAAATCCCAAAAGAATAGATAACTATTCTGTAATCGATTTTGTTTGCTTTAGGGTTTTCAATTTTGAGATTGATGGAGTATCATTATCTCTCGAAAAAGTGAAATGAGTAGAAATAATAAAAATTAGATCAAACCACAATTATGAAATCACAGAAGAGTGTGGATATGAACAGAATAGATCATCAGTGCAAGTAAATTACTACAAGTTCTCTTGTTCTGCCTTTCTTGAACAGTCTATCTATTACTACGTTTGTCTAAAGAGGTTAGTTTCACTTCATTTTGAACTATATTTCAATACATAAGTAATCATTATTCTAGGCAAATAAAATTACATAATATACAGTAAATATGATTGCATTTCGCAAATATTCTCGAATTGAAATTTTACATTTTCAGCAGTTTTTCAATAGACGAGTTGCTGATGTTACGCCATTTGTGGAAATAGGACACAGTCTTCATCGTTTTTAAATAATAATATGTTTATTTTCATTATGAAATCGAGATTCTACAAATATTGATTGAAAACTTTTGAAATCAAAATACCGTCGCATCAATGACATATTTCACTTGTTGCATCATACACTACTGAAAAAAATTAAAGGATCAAAAAAACATTCCAAAATTTTCGGCAATTTTCAACATGCCGTAACTTGAGAGGAATGGTCGTACAAGGAATTTAAAAAAAGGAAATTGTAGCTCCAAGTGTCTAGTTTTTGAATTAGAATTTCAAAAATTCAAGTTTAAGTGGTTTTCGAGTAATGATAAAAAAAATCAGCAACAAAAAAATTCTCAAAATTTCACCACTTTTTTTCTTGTCTACGAGCGTGGAAATTTTATTTTTGCATAATCGTTATAATGATGGAATACTTTGTTTAAATCAACTTCAATTTATTTTTTACTGATCTCAATACGTCCACTTCTCGACGAGATATCGGTCTTCAAATGGAAAAGGATCCATTTGTCTTTGATTATTTATCGATTTCTCAGCAACCAATGCTGAGCTCATAATCTACAAAAAGGCAAAAAAGAATTTTCTCGAGCTCTTTCCACATTATATTGCAGATAGTACATAAATTTCAAAAAAAGAAAAATAAAATAAACTAACAAATAAAATTTTTATTAATTAAATAACGGGTATTGCCACTCCTGTTTTCAAAAAAGTTTCTCAAACGTTCAGCCGATATCTCGGCGAGAAGTGGACGTATTGAGGTCAATAAAAAAATAAATTGAAGCTGAATTAACAAAGTATCCCATCATATAACGATTATGCAAAAATAAGATTTCCACGCTCGTAGACAAGAAAAAAAATTGGTAAAATTTTGAGAATTTTTTTGTTGCTGATTTTTCTATCATTACTCGAAAACCACCGAAACTTAAAATGTTTGAAGTTCTAATTCAAAAACTAGACACTTGGAGCTACATTTTCCTTTTTTTAAATTCCTTGTACGACCATTCCTCTCAAAGTTACGGCATGTTGAAAATTGACGAAAAATTTGGAATTTTTTTTTGATCCTTTAATTTTTTCCAGTAGTGTATTAAAATCAAATCTCTGGTTGAAACATTCGAATTATATTTCTCTGCAGATATCAAAGATCTCGAAATTATTACTTTATTTACACTTTCCAAAAGTGTTAAAGAGCAATGATTCTTCACAATGCATATTTATTGCATCACAATACTATTCAAATTGCAGTTACATACATGAGGATTAATATTTTTGAATAATTTTTAATACCAACCATTTCGATATACAGATTTTCACAATATCAAAATACGGTACCTGATGGTAAAACTCGTGAATATATAATGTATACAATCAGTTCAGTGAAATTAAAGACTTTCTTCGTGAAATCCAAAATTGTTATACAGAAACTCTAATTAGTCAGATAAAATACTAAGGTATATTCGTTCCATCATTTGTGAACTTAATTATGAATGTCGAGTATTTTAATATTCTAGACGTGACGAAACAATAAAATAATAACAGTATTTTGAAATCGAGCATTCAGCAACGAAATTTCATGTTTGTTATCGCGTTCCCATTTCCACAAATATTTCTTAAATTTCATTTAAATTATTAGTTTTATCTGAATTGATAACAGGTATGGCCATAACGACTCCTATATCTACCTTTAATATTATTGCTTTCGAAATTATCATAGAAAACCAAATATCAGCTACATACTCACTCTGATTCGAATACATAACAGAAAACATATTCGTAATATTGCTTCCAGTTACGAAAAATATCACCTTTGCGTATTTCCGAATAAGCTTGTAGGTGTAGGTATGTGCAAAAATACGTATTTACATCTATTGTAGCATTTTTTAGGTTCATGAATGGGGTTAAACGCATTTAGTTTGTTACAGAAAAATCAATCACAGTTTTTTGCTATTTTTTCGTTCTCCTGGGAAATCGACAGTTGTGAAATGAAAACATATATGATATGTGAATTGATCATTGAATTATGGGGCGACATTGATAAAAAAACTCGATGAAATATTAAAATTTTCGATTTTTCTAAACACTGGTCTACTTGATGATATGTAGGTATAATAGGACAGGTTTTTTAACAAAATTTTCGAAATGTACATAAGAATAAACAACAATTTCTAAACTGTTGAGTGCAAGAACGTTTCTCCAAATATGGTACAACACATATATAATGGTCCACTTTTATTGATAATAGTTTATTGAACCTCTACAATTGAAAATGTTAAAGGGAAGGGATACTTAGACTACTCAAAAAAATATTACTTTGATAGTTGAAAAATGTTACTCAACTTCTACTTGAAAATTTTAGAGATCTTCATCTACTGACAAATACAATCTGAATAGTGAAAATCAAGAAATCTAGATTTGATTGCCTTCGTGGAAATAGTATATTATATTATAAGGATTAAAAGTGCATAATTTTTTTACGAGCAATATTTGCAGTTGCGAGGCGCAGCCGAGCGAATGCAAAATTTCGAGTTAAAATAGGCACTTTTAGTCCGAATAATATATAATTTTTTTTCTCCAACCAAGTCAAAATTACAATAAAATTGGTTTCAGTCAAAAATCGTTAATAATTTGGTTATAAATTTGAACACATACTAATGACAGTGATTGTCAAGTAGACGTCAAATGCAATTACTTTAATCCTAGGATTAAAAGTGTTGCTAAGTAACGAGTGAATTTTTGTACGGTAAGGAAATTTATGACTTTTGCACCTGAAAATAGTACAAAAATGTCAACATTTTCTGATGGTTGGAGAAAAATATTATTACTTTGATTTCAGTGAATATTAAATATCAATCTCCGAAAAGGTTTTCAGTAATCTTTGTTTCTTTTGGAATAAGCTTTGTTATACTTATATCTTGAATGAAATGAACTACAATAACTTAATTTTCAATATCACAGGTAGTTGTTATGAAATTATTCAATATCTATCATTTACATAATATAGAACATCAAAAATGACACCGAAATTCTGAAAGCATTTTGTTTAGAATTTAATTTCGATATTATTGAAGTGATTATTTGCTCTTGAATCGAATAGAATATTTTTTATTATTCATTGATATATCTTACACCCGCAAAACTTAATCTAGATTTGGTATTTGATTGGATCTTGAGAACAAAAATCATACGAAATTAGATTAGGTATCAAATATATTATTGTGATTTTTTATGTCTTCTGGTCTATCTTTCGTGTGGAATTTTTTTCAGTTCAAAAACTATATTTGAACCAATAAATAATGGAATACACAATTTTTATTCGCAAAAATATTGTTAATTGAAAAAATTGTTGCATGACTATTTGACAATTGAGGAACAGATGAAGAAGTGTTCTCAAAAGTGAGATTTTGAAAGGAATATAGAAGGAAAGTTTGTGTATAGGAACATATAGGTAAAGGCTAATTAGTTCAGATTTGAGATATCCTGCTAATTATATTTGTATTAAATGTTTATGCCATATATCGACATATGAAATTTTAATATTTCAATATCTTTTGAGTGAAGAAAGTTATATGGAATGAAAGAATCCAATCGGTGGAGAGATGGTTATTTTGGATGGTTTGATGATGTTGATGAATAAGTATTTTGAATGAAAGAGCAATCAACGAATATCCAAAAATTGACTGTGACGCTGAAATTTTCGGGTGAACATATATTTTCCTCATGTTCATTTCTGTGGATGTTTGTTTTCATTTTTAAATCTTAATTACAGTTTGGTAGCCTAACTCAATTGAATCTAATGCGAAAATGACTACTCACTTCACTAATCAGCAAAATCAAATTACTCTATCCACATAACATACAGAATTTATAAATGGAAAAAATGAAATGCCAGTACTACGTTCGTGTTAAAATTTCAACGACGTGATATTGTCGTTTTTTGAGCTTATATGTATTTCCGAAGAACATAATGAGCGTTTTTACACTAACCATTTCGTGCTGTCGATTACCCAGTAGAATCTCAACTACCAAATTCCATTCTACAAGCTGCAAAAGAGTCATACTATAGGAGAAATAGAAATATCTTCACAATACTTACAAGAGCAATATACTCGAAGTTTAGTTCAGTAAGTTGAGTTAAAATAGTTCTTATATCTGATACTGCTAGCAGTAATCACAGTACATCCTTAAAATTAGCAAATTTACAACTTCTTTCCATACGATATGTGTTCATGAAGATTTTATCGTGCACCAACTCAATAAATATTTATAGGTATATTTGTTTAATAATCAGATCAACTGAATTATTGGACCCCTATTATTGCTTTTCGACATTTATTTTCTATATTTGAAATAACACAACAATCCTCACCGATTATTACTTAGTATTATCAATTGATACTGATACCCGCTTTAAAAACACGATTTATTCAACTGAAAAGATATGAATGAAAAAAATACAAATTAACACAGTTTATACTATAGAAATATGAATATTGAGTATAGTCCATTCACGAAAGTTTGAGCCGTCGGCCATGTAAATTTGGCATATTCCACTGTGTATTTTGGCATTTAGGTTATGGTGTTTATTTCTTGTCAGATTGATATAGAATGTTGTCAATATTGCATAGAGTTCTCTGATAACTCGCAAGCTCGTCGGACGAGGCCGGGTACATTCGGAAACGTTGACTTTATTTTATGTTTTGACAGCAAATACTGCCAACTTCAGATAAATAAACAAACGTCTTATATGCGCTCAAACTTTGGTGAACGGACTAAAGGTTATGTGTGAGATTCATCTTGCACCATAAAAAATTCAAAAGCAGGAATTTTATTTGGTATTCTTGCTGTCAGAATTTGAAATATCAGAATATAGCGGTTTATTGTTGGATTTTGGATATTATTTTCTTATTTTGAGGTGTATAATTCCCATATTAAGTTTTGAGATGAATAATCTGAACAATTACACAATGATTGATAGAAATCTCTATATTTCAATGAACTGAAATGTTTCAACACTTTAGATGTACTTAGGTACAATACTTTTTTCTCTTACAACCCGTTGAATTGAAACCATGAAATGTTGGCAGCACATTCAATTACTATTTGTTGAATTATCACACTACAAATTCAGTAAGTGTGGAATTAAATATGCAGATCTCCTCTACTGAATCCATTAATTAAAATAAAATCTTCATGAACCATGAAAGATTAAAACCATCTTCTTTGATAACAAAATAGGCCCTCAGGGCAATACAGTCTCATTTCATTTATAATGTATCCTAATTTCCTCACGTGGCTTATGATCATCTCTGAATGTAAATCAGAATACTTATTGAAATTATGTAGATGATACCTATGTTATGGAGTTTTGCATTTGATGGCGTTGCTCCACTGACGACTATACATTTTCCTGCAATAGAAAGAAAGACAATGATAAAGCACAATTCTTAAAAGTCATTTCTCATTCTAATTCATATAATATACAGAGTCATCATAACTTGACAACCGAGTATAATATCTGGATCTTATAGAGAAACATTTCGTCATAAGGAAGCTAAGCAAGATACGTTGGAGGTAAATTTTGAGAAATATTCTATTGATTGTGGATAGTTAGGTGCAAAATTTGAAAAGAAAAAATGGTTTCTGATCAATCCCACCACTTTTTATGCTCGAATCAAAAATAGTAGTTATAAAATTTCGAAAAAATGTATTCTATAAATTCTTACCACATGATTCCACCCAAAATTTAAGGAATTTTTTTTGTGAATTGGAAT
>CM024248.1:15721682-15775527 GCA_013421045.1 Propylea japonica
TTACAATCATACATGTTAAATTTAACAAAAGTTTTTCAATAAAATCTTTTTGACTGAGAGTAATTTTCTTATTATCTCTATCAAATTAACTTTCATACCTAAACAATTTGTATGTCACCAAGATCTTTTATTTTAAATCTTTTTGAAAGTTCAGATTTTATTTGTCAGTCTCACAAAAATCATTTGAGAACAAAAAAATATCATCTACATATAAACATAGTATAGTGATCAAATTATTTTTTCTCTTTGTATATAAACAATACTCAAAATCTGATCTTTTGAATCCTAAATCAATTAAACTTCGGTCAATTTTCTTGTCCAGGCTCGTGACGCCTGTTTCAACCATACACTGCCCTTTTAATTAAGGACTTTAGATTCTTGACCTTTAATTTCAAACCCTAATGGTTGAACCATATAAATATCTTCAGTTATTTCCCCATTTAAAAATGCTGTCTTAACATCAAAATGAGTTATTTTTAAATTATATTCAGCTGACAGAGAAAATAAGAGCCTTAGAGTGGAGTGTCTTACCACCGGTGAATAAATTTCATCATAGTCCTGTCCCTTCTTTTGTGAGCAACCTTTCGCCACCAATCTAGCTCGAAACCGCACTTGATTTTCACCATCACTTTTGGTTTTAAAAACCCACTTGCACTTAACTACCTTTTACCTTCCGGGCGATCCACAATTTCCCATGCATTGTTTTCTTCAAACGCTGAAATTTCTTCTTCCATTGCACGTTTCCACTCATTGCTATTTGCACTTGAAAGAGCTTCTTCATACGTCTCTGGATCTTCTGAAATATTCTTCATTGCATCTGTTTCACATTTAAAAGTCACAAAATCATCGAACCTTTTCAATTTGGGAACTCTATGAGATCTTCTTGGTTCCTCGGGTATCTCAATGTTATCGAAGACTACTTCTTCGTCACTTTCCAGACCATTATTCTCAGGTTCAATACTGTCCTCACCAGTCGAAGACAATACTTCCTCAAGAACTTCCTCTGGGATTTCCTCCACTGAAACGTCTGTTTCTGAAGACTCTTCTATGATAGCTTCATTGTTAGTGGTTATCTCTTCTAGGATTTTTACATCTCTACTGAGATCAACACTGTTGGATTTGGGATTATATACTCGATAACCCTTCGTCTCTTCAGAGTATCCAACGAAAATCATTTCCTGGGATTTTCTGTCCCATTTAAGTCTCTTTTGTTTCGGAATATGGACCATGGCTGGGCTTCCAAAAATTTTCAAATGGCATACATTTGGCTTATGACCATGCCATACTTCAAAAGGGGTTCTACCATTCAAACC
Source organism: Propylea japonica (assembly GCA_013421045.1). Taxonomy (NCBI): domain Eukaryota; kingdom Metazoa; phylum Arthropoda; class Insecta; order Coleoptera; family Coccinellidae; genus Propylea; species Propylea japonica. Next base: position 15,722,996 of record CM024248.1, read on the forward strand.
TGCAGCTATAGAACGATTTCTGAGGTAAACAGCTGTGTGAGTAGCTTCAGCCCAAAACTTTTTGTCTAATTTAGCATCAAACATTAGACACTTTGCCCTCTCAACAATTGTTCTATTTAAACGCTCTGCAGATCCATTCTGCTCAGGTGTGTAGTTGTTTGTTCTTTGGTGGATAATTCCTGAATTCTTCAGAAAAGTTTCAAACTGTGCTGCAGAACTCTCCACCATTGTCCGTTCTCAAAATCTTCAACTTTTTCTCCTTCTGGTTTTCAACCATTGCCTTGAAATGCTTGAAGGAGTTGAAGCATTCATCCTTTGTCTTTAGGAAATATATAAAAGCCATTCTGGAGAAGTCATCCTCAAGAATTAGAGAAATACCTGGAACCTCCAATGGATGAAACCTCCATAGGTCCGCACAGGTCTGCATGAACAATTTCCAAAATTTCTGTTGACCTTGAGCCTACTTTTGGAAAAGATTCTCTTGATTGTTTTCCCTCATAGCAGGTAATGCAATTGATTTTATCAACAATTTCATCTGAGAAGGTTATTCCATGGACTGCATGTTCCATAGTCTTAAGAGTTCTTAGATTCAAATGACCAAGTCTTCTGTGCCAAACACCTGCTGTCGCCTTGTTTCCTTGATTTCCCATCATTGACGCCATTGCTACAGGGTTAGCCAGTTTAAGTCTATAAACATCATTAATTAAATCTGCTTCTGCCACAATTATTCCATTTTTGTTTAGAATTTTGCAGCCATTTTTCTCAAATTTAACTGTATTACCAGTTTTTATCAATTGGCTTACTGATAATAAGTTAGTAGTCAATTGAGGTGCACATAATGTGTTGTAAACTACAATGTCAAAAGTTTCATGTCCAACTTTAGTTTTTAAATTAACATTTCCACAACATACGATTGGAATTTTCATCTTGTTAGCCACTGTAACATCATTGTAACTGGTTTTTGTTGAAACATTTGCCAGACAATCTATGTTTTAGGTAAAATGGGAACTGGCACCACTGTCAATGTACCATTCATGTTCATTGAAGTTTCCACTCATGAAAACAGCCGAGAAAGCCTGACTAGATTTTTGTCCAGATTTTTCAAATTTACCATCTGACACCTTGTTTTTTAGCTGAGGACATTTGTTTTTGTAGTGTCCAACCTGATTACAACCATAGCATTTCACATTCAACTGTTTCTTTGAAGACTTTGTCCCTATTTTTGATTTTGTCTTTTCGACAGCAAAGGCAGCACCTGATTTTGATGTCGATTCTTCCTCAAAATCCATCAATTTAGATTTAATCGAGTCTGTAGAAATCTCAATTCCACTGTGCTCTATTGCCATAATCATTGGAGAAAACTTCTCGGGTAATCCAGCTAGTAGAAGTGATCCTACCCATTCATCATTGATTGCAAATCCCGTTCCTTGAAGTTTCTGTGCAATATCAACAATCTGGTTCACATATGAACTCATAGACTCACAGTTTTCCAACCTTATGGAGATTAAATAACGAAGTAACGTTATTTTTCTAGAAAATCCTGAATCATCGAACATGGATTTTAACTTATCCCATAGAGCTTTTGTGGTATTTGCTTGTTTCACATGCACATATAACGTTGAATCAATAGTTAGAATCAACTTAGCTTTTGCTTTCTGATCCTTAGCAACATCCGCATCATCAGCTGGTACACTTGTGATGTATTTGTCCAAATTTTCAATAACCAGAAAATTTGTTACTGCGAAAGCCCATTCGCTGTAATTTTCCCGTCCCTTTAGCCTAGGAACATTCGTTATGAACGACGACGCCATCTTATTCACGTGTAGCTGTTGCTGACCACAACCAGGAACACTTTGAAAATAACTGTTTATGTCCAAAAAACCGACTCGAAAAAAACTTTACGACCAGCACTCGAAACTGGGCCCATAACCTGTTGTGGTAACACAGTAAAATCAACGTATTCGAGAAACTCAGTCTTTCTTAAAGCAATTTTATTCACAACGATTTTTATAAACTTCTTGATAGCACTTCTTACAACTTATTTTTTTAGACAAGTGACAGACTCGTAACTGAACTAAACACAGAAGTAGAGTATGACAGTACCTAAATAGAATGTTCTATGTCCAGCGATACAAGTATAGACATTGAAAGAGAGATGGCGCTACAAGTATCAAAAACTGCATTTGGAGATTTCAAATATAACAACAAACCCCCTCAGTTTTTGATTGGCCCCCATTTTAAATAAATACAATTCAGTACTGTACTTTCGAGTAAAAAAATGTACTGATTTTCTTAGTAAATACGTATAGTACAAGAACTAGCATATTGGAGGATATATTTTTTCGATGAACTAACAAGCAAGGATGTTAGTTACAAAACCAACATAATTTCTGTAAGTTACATAATTAGAAAGTAATTGCTGTTAGAACATGACCCTTATGAAAATTGATAAAATAAAATACAACTCAGTATACTGTACTTTTGATAATTTTCAATGATCAAACAAACAAATTATTCATAAAAATTGCTCAAAATGGCCGCCTCTGCTTTGTAGACAGACAGTGGCCCTGCCCTAATGACGCTTTTGTAGCAACAAAAAAAAGTTTGGGGCGCGTGGTCATGTTCGAACAGCAATAACTCTCAAATTATGTAACTAATAGAAATGAAGTAGGTGTTGTATTGTAGCTACTATCCTTGCGTGTTAAATCATTAAAAAAAATTATACTTCAATGTGCTAGTTCTTGTACTATTGCGGATTTACTAAGAAAATCGGTTCATTTTTTAAAGTATTTTTTTATGGCATTTTCAAGTTAAATTTTTTCATATTGTTCTACTTTAATCAAAGGTTGTAGTATCATATTTCAAAAAACATTTTATCACATCTGTAGGACCCTTGTGACCAAAGAAATCGATATTATTTGGAAGGGTCGACGCAAATAAGATGGTGAATTTAAAATGGGGGCTACTCCAAAACTAAGGGGGTAAACTTCCCAATATGGCTGTTTTTGTCTATAATATTAGGTATATTTGATGCCCTTGAATTATCGCTAACAGCCATTATAGGCGAGTAGCCTACTATACTTTATTCACGACTACTGAATATTTGAATATTTTACCACTTGGAGTCCGTGACCTTTCTATTTACAAGTGTGGAAAAAGTCAAGTTGACACAATACATAAGACATTTTTGGAGAACTTGTCATTGTATATTTTGTGTAATTGATGGAATAAATGTAAATTTGGCCCTCGATTGTAAAGGTATAGCCATATTTGTTAGTTGGAGTACTTTAGAATACTGAAGAAATATCAATATCAGAGCTGAATCTATGAAGCATCTGACAGCAGTAAATAATAACTCTTTATTCACTTGTGATTAATGGATATTATTATTGCCGAGCAAACAGAGGTATAATGGGTGTATTATTCAATAGTCGTGGATAAATGAAGATTTAACCTATTGTTCACTTCACCCCAAAGTGGCAGTAAAACGCTTTCCATCTCACTCTAGAGATTGGTTGATTAAATGCAGTACTCTTCACGTGTAATGGCATCTCCATGTTTATTTCTTACTGTGAGGCTTCAAAGCAAGCAGAAAACTATCCGGTGAAACATGGGGACATAACAGTAAAACAATGCGATGTACGCCATGATTGTGAGACCGATTTTAACATGTGGGACAGTAGCTCAGAGTAAGAAATATGTATATGTTTATTTCTTACTCTGAGGGCAGTAGTCTGGTTTGCTGTTTACATGTTCTACTCACCGAATAACAAAGGTTTTTAACCATTTTTCCAGTAGATATCTCCTTATCTTTATCGGACATACCCTGGATCTCATCAGTCATTTCAAAATCTACATTAAGTATCTGGTTCAGGCAACAGAGATGTTCTTTGTGGTAGGATCCCAGAAGTTTCAGTAATTTTTCCTTTATTTCTTCAGGAGATGGTATAGATGTGAAACCTAGTATCTGGTACAGAATGAATCTTGCTGTGTGGTAATTGTCCTGTGCAAAGAATGTAAGAATTGTCATTTCTGAGCTTCCAGAGATTGCTAGAAAGAGTCTCCCAGCCAGTTACATAATGCATATAGTCCGTTCACGAAAGTTTGAGCCGTCAGTTGGCCTTGACAATTTGGCATATTTCACTGTGTATATAAAAATTTTAGGTTTATTTTCTTCTCAGATTGACCGCAATGTTGGCAATATAACATAGAGTTCTCTGATAACTCGGAAGCTCGTCGAACGAGGCCGGGTACATTCGGCAACGTTGACTTTATTTTACGTTATGACAGCAAATACTGCCAACTTTAGATAAATAAACAAACGCCTACTATGCGCTTAAACTTTCGTGAACGGACTATATGAGAAATTATTTTCGGTGAAAAATCCACCCCGGTGATGTTAGCTCCCGGCCAACCAGCTCCAAGCGCGCCTATTCCACAACGGTCGATGAGGTCGCCCGGCGTCAGCTGATTTGTTTTACGGTTAATTCTGAGGAATGCTATATAGGAAGTGATCAAATTCATACCGCAAGCAAAGAATTGAACAATTCAAATATATTTAAACTTCCTTTTATTCAATTTCTATCACATTAGGGGAAAAATCGGTATTTACTCGTACGAAACAATTTATTGAAGTTTCATTAGTTTGAGATATCCGGCCAAGAATTCTGATGAATGGAATGGACTAGGCTTCATTCAACGTACTTTGCAGTAAATTTTCAATCATTTCTACCCCAACTCCAAAGATGGAACTTGGGGTTTTCAAGTTTTACGGTTAGCACGATCGAATAATATTTTTTTTGTATTTCGAATGTCCGGCCAAAAAGTCTAGTTGATGATATCGTTAGGACATTATATGAGCTATCACGAAAAAAAAAAGTTTCGTTCGTTTCTGAGAACCCCATACCCCCAGCTCCAAGGATAAAAGCCGACGCTCTCTCGTCTCGAACTTGATATGACAACATTTCTTTTTTTGTGCTTGTTTCGGGAACCCGGCCAAAAATTCCGTTAAATGGTTTTCATCGTATATGATATGAGTTATATTGGAGAAAAATTTCGTTAGATTCTGAGAATCCTGCAACCCTATATGTGAGGATCGTTCTCAACACTGTTTAGTTGCGCTGTTGACTCGATGGCAAAAATCCATTTTTTCTTCTATTTGGGATGTCAGGACAAGAATTCTGAAAAGTGGATTCGATAGAGCATTATACAAATTATGTCTGACATAATTTTCAATCGATTCCTTGCACCACACACCCCCAGCTCCAAGGATCGAACTTGGGGTTTTCAAGTTTTACTGTTAACACGATCGAATAATATTTTTTTTGTATTTCGAATGTCTGGCCAAAAAGTCTAGTTGATGATATCGTTAGGACATTATATGAGCTATCACGAAAAAAAGTTTCGTTCGTTTCTGAGAACCCCATACCCCCAGCTCCAAGGATAAAAGCCGACGCTCTCTCGTCTCGAACTAGATATGACAACATTTCTTTTTTTGTGCTTGTTTCGGGAACCCGGCCAAAAATTGTGTTAAAAGGTTTTCATCGTGTATGATATGAGTTATATTGGAGAAAAAATTCGTTAGATTCTGAGAACCCTGCAACCCTATATGTGAGGATCGTTCTCAACACTGTTTAGTTTCGCTGTTGACTCGATGGCAAAAATCCATTTTTTCTTCTATTTGGGATGTCCGGCCAAAAATTCTGAAAAGTGGATTCGATAGAGCATTATACAGATTACGTCTGACATAATTTTCATTCGATTCCTTGCACCACACACCCCCAGCTCCAAGGATCGAACTTGGGGTTTTCAAGTTTTACTGTTAACACGATCGAATAATATTTTTTTTGTATTTCGAATGTCCGGCCAAAAAGTCTAGTTGATGATATCGTTAGGACATTATATGAGCTATAACGAAAAAAAGTTTCGTTCGTTTCTGAGAACCCCATACCCCCAGCTCCAAGGATAAAAGCCGACGCTCTCTCGTCTCGAACTAGATATGACAACATTTCTTTTTTTTTGTGCTTGTTTCGGAAACCCGGCCAAAAATTGTGTTAAATGGTTCTCATCGTGTATGATATGAGTTATATTGGAGAAAAAATTCGTTAGATTCTGAGAACCCTGCAACCCTAGATGTGAGGATCGTTTCAACACTGTTTAGTTTCGCTGTTGACTCGATGGCAAAAATCATTTTTTTCTTCTATTTAGGATGTCCGGCCAAAAATTCTGAAAACGATAGAACATTATACAAATAACGTCTGACATAATTTTCATTCGATTTCTTGCACCACACACCCCCAGCTCCAAGGATCGAACTTGGGGTTTTCAAGTTTTACTGTTGAATTCGATAACACAGTGCACCTTCAGCTCCCAAGGTGAAATTCGCCCTAGCAAGTGATGTATCTTCGTTTTTCTCCCGTTTTCCTCTTGCCAAAACTGAAATCAGTTTTCCGATCTTTCGTTACCGAGATTAATGCTCAGTTGCAGGAACGTCCGTTAAAATTTAAAGGTCCATTAAACCTTTAATCCTCCATTAGTTCCTTGTAATAATGGAGGATTAAGAGTTTAATGGAGCTTTAAATTTTAACGGACGTTCCTGCAACTGACACATAGACAGTTCAAAGTGCCCTGCAGGTGTGACGTTACACCACAAACGGATCTTGTCGACATGTGTCATTCGAAAGGTCTCGTTTTGCACAACAATCTGTTTATTTTGCCCATTTATACATTGAAAGATTTTTGAAAAAAAAAAATATTTTCTTGTCCCGCCCTAGCAAGTGAGGTATCTGCGTTTTGCCCCTGTTTTGCTCCTTTCAAAACTGAAATCAGTTCATTCTACTCATTTATCCCATATTGTTAACAGTAAAACTTGAACATCTCATGTTCGATCCTTGGAGCTGGGGGTGTGTGGTGCAAGGAATCGAATGAAAATTATGTCAGACGTAATTTGTATAATGCTCTATTGAATCCACTTTTCAGAATTTTTGGCCGAACATCCCAAATAGAAGAAAAAATGGATTTTTGCCATCGAGTCAACAACGAAACTAAACAGTGTTGAGAACGATCCTCACATATAGGGTTGCAGGGTTCTCAGAATCTAACGAAATTTTTCTCCAATATAACTCATATCATTTACGATGAAAACCATTTAACGGAATTTTTGGCCGGGTTCCCGAAACAAGCACAAAAAAAGAAATGTTGTCATATCTAGTTCGAGACGAGAGAGTGTCGGCTTTTATCCTTGGAGCTGGGGGTATCGGGTTTCTCAGAAACGAACAACATTTTTTCTGGAAATAGTTTATATAATGTCCTAACTATATCATCTACCGGACTTTTTGGCCGGACATTCGAAATACAAAAAAAAATTTATCCCATATTGTTAACAGTAAAACTTGAACATCTCATGTTCGATCTTTGGAGCTGGGGGTGTGTGGTGCGAGGAATCGAATGAAAATTACGTCAGCCGTAATTTGTATAATGCTCTATCGAATACACTTTTCAGAATTTTGGCCGGACATCCCAAATAGAAGAAAAATGGATTTTTGCCATCGAGTCAACAGTGAAACTAAACAGTGTTGAGAACGATCCTCACATATAGGGTTGCAGTGTTCTCAGAATTCAACGAAATTTTTCCTCAATATAACTTATATTATACACGATGAAAACCATTCAACGGAATTCTTGGCCGGTTTACCGAAACAAGCACAAAAAGAGGAAATCTTGTCATATCGAGTCCGAGACGAGACAGCGTCGGCTTTTATCCTTAGAGCTGAGGGTATGGGGTTCTCAGAAACGAACAAAACTTTTTTTCCTGATAGCTCCTTTAATGTCCTAACGATATCATCTACTAGACTTTTTGGCCGGACATTCGAAATACAAAAAAAATATTATTCGATCGTGTTAACAGTAAAACTTGAAAACCCCAAGTTCGATCCTTGGAGCTGGGGGTGTGTGGTGCAAGGAATCCATTGAAAATTATGTCAGACGTAATTTGTCTAATGCTCTATCGAATAAACTCTTCAGAATTTTTGGCCGGTCATCCCAAATAGAAGAAAAAATGGATTTTTGCCATCGAGTCAACAGCGAAACAAACAGTGTTGAGAACGATCCCCACATTTAGGGTTGCAGGGTTCTCAGAATCTAACGAAATTTTTCTTCAATATAACTCATGTCATACACGATGAAAACCATTCAACGGAATTTTTGGCCGGGTTCCCGAAACAAACAACAGAAACAAAGAAAATATAGTCATATCGAGTCCGAGACGAGAGAGCGTCGGCTTTTATCCTTGGAGCTGGGGGTATGGGGTTCTCAGAAACGAACGAAACTTTTTTCGTGATAGCTCATATAATGTCCTAACGATATCATCTACTAGACTTTTTGGCCGGACATTTGAAATACAAAAAAAATATTATTCGATCGTGTGTAACAGTAAAACTTGAAAACCCCAAGTTCGATCCTTGGAGCTGGGGTAGAAATGATTGAAAATTTACTGCAAAGTACGTTGAATGAAGCCTAGTCCATTCCATTCATCAGAATTCTTGGCCGGATATCTCAAACTAATGAAACTTCAATAAATTGTTTCGTACGAGTAGATACCGATTTTTCCCCTAATGTGATAGAAATTGAATAAAAGGAAGTTTAAATATATTTGAATTGTTCAATTCTTTGCTTGCGGTATGAATTTGATCACTTCCGATGTAGCATTCCTTAGAATTAACCGTAAAATAAATCAGCTGACGCCGGGCGACCTCATCGACCGTGGTGGAATAGGCGCGCTTGGAGCTGGTTGGCCGGGAGCTAACATCACCGGGGTGAAAAATCCAAAGTTACGAGCCAATTTGAATATATTAACAGTGGGTTTCATAAAGCTTGATCGGGCAATCAAATAGTTGATTTTGAATTAAGTCGATGGTTAATGTCAAAAATGAACTGAAATTTCCCAGAAAATATGACATTTCATTAATCACCGTGATTGGAGTTTTATGAAACCCGGCTATAGTGTGTCTTACCCATAGACCTAATAAGAATGGACCCGCATGAGAAAGAGAGGTCACTTGCAGTAGGTTCCACTAAGCGATCACAACGACCACGCTCACGCTCACGCTCGTTTCCCGTTCTACTTGCTTGTCACAAGCCCGCGGGCGTTTTTGACGGTTTGAATGTGGAACAGTCGTTTGAGCCTTATGGGCGATTGATGACAGTTGTTGAATGAGATTCAAATTTGTGTTTTGAATTTTACGCAAAAAAGTTGCCTTAAGATATTTGGGGGAATCATTTAACCATTAATGATGATATATCTCACTGATAATGCCGGGAAGAAACTTATAACTGCAATATTCAGTTATTTTACCAGATCTGAACATGTTTTTTACGAAAATTATGTATAAGCATATGCCATTAGTGAATTATTTCACAGGTTTGCATGTTGACAAACTCCTGAAAGTCGGAAATGTTTTGATTCCGTTAACCTCTAAAGAGGAACGGATGACAGTTCTCCCTAAACGCTCAACGTCCTGACGTGGGTCTCCGTGGGCTTAGCGGGCGAAATTGATGACGTCAATCCATGACGTCACGCATACTTGCGTTGCGGTCGTTCAGTGGAATGTAAACATGAGGCGTTTTGGGCGTTGTGATCGCTAAGTGGAACGTACTGTTGTACGTCGAATGTGATGGAGCTATTGTGGGCAATGTCATACTTGTTCTATGGGCAATGTCAAGGCAATGTCAGTTGAATTATATTCAACGCATCAACTCGTTGTGGACAAAGCAAAGTCTGTGGTCACGTAAATATTTGTTTACATCTTCCATATGATTTTGAAAAGTTGCTCACAAACTTGGTTCATCTCTTTTCTTTTCGATAAGATCGCATATGTCTTTACCTCACTAATGTAACCAAGTGTTCGATCTTCTGTTAGGTCACGTGAATCTGCATCCATAGTAATTATAGATCTATGGTCTTACCTTGAAGTCGTTCTCGTCTAGCAGCAACCTAGTCACTGGTATCCTAGGATCAGTCTGGAACAAAAACTCCTCCAATAGTCTGGTTTTACCCTGCCTTGGCCAACCTTTTATGACAATCATCCTTTTATAGTTCGGGAGACTATCAGTGATATTACTCGCATTCTCCATGAACACTTTTATGTTTTTCAGATAAATTTTCACCTCCTCGTCCCTTCCTAAGATGGGGTAAAAGTTAACTGCTACACTGGCTTGTTCAGCTCTGAAAAACAGTTTTGTTTAATGACTGTCTTTATGCATTACCATACTAGAGGTAAATTATTTCCTAGGAATGTAGCCTCCCTTGCAAATTGGTTATTTTTCTGGGAAATTGGGTTATAAGTCAGCTGCATCAGCGTCATTTGCACAGTAGAGTAAGCCTTATCCCCATTTCTTATATAGTAATAATAAAAATAAATCATCTTTTATTCGTCGATGAACTTGAAACTGATTGCAGCAAACAGAGACCAACTAGAGTGCCTACTACGACTTGAGAAGTTTTCCAAAGACGTCAGCATGAACTTTGAACTGGACAAATGTCGTTCTCTAAATATTGCAGGGAGAAAAATTCAACAGACACCTCTCACCTTATCTAACGAAGAAGAAATTGAGGCAATGTTGGCAGGTAATCATACAAATACCTAGGTATAAAACAATGTCAAAGGATAGACCAACGAGTGAAGACTGAGGAGCATTCTAAGAACGAAACTGAACAGCAGAAATCTCACAAAAGCTGTTAACACCTACGTTTGCTCAGTTCTCACCTACTCTTACGGAATAGTGAAGTGAAGTAATACAGATGTTGATCGTCTTCAACGAAAAATGAGAACACTGTGCAAAAAGGCCAAGAAGCATCCTCCTATAAATGCTGTGCTGAAAGAACAACGATTCCTAGAACCCAAGATGGCAAAGGCTTTGTGGACATAAATAAAATGGCGGCTGAACGGATAAATAACTTCAGAAATTACTTTATGGAAAATTCAAACATATCGTACTCATATAAGATACTGATTGAAGCAGATGGTTCAACACATCTACTACTAAGCAAGCACCATGAAAACACCACTCAGACGGATAGTGATAAAATTCAAGATAGAGAGAAAAGACCACACATGGAAAACACCTGAACGAGGTCAACCAAAAATATGTAGACATTCCTGCGTCGAACTACTGGCTGACTTCTGGAATATTGTTTCCTGAAACAGAAGGTTTCCTCTTAGCCATTCAAGATCAAGTAATGCAAACTAAAAATATATCATGAAGGATAGAAGCCTCATCGACGATAGGAGGCTGCCAAATGTTTGCTGGAAATGAATATAAGAGTCGACATAATGCAGTTTGTGAAATACTTCATCAGAAACTCGGCATCCAACTGAAGATGCTGCAATCCGAAACAATTCCATATTATAAATATCAGCCTGAAGTAATACTGGAGAACCACCTTTACAGGCTATACTGGGATCGCACAGTACTCATAAATTTAACAGTTGCTAATAACAGGCTAGACATAATTTTAGTGAAGAAAAAAGAGAAGAGAGCAATACTTATAGACGTAGCCATCCCGAATAAAAACAATCTACGTCAAAAATACGCTGAAAAAATATCAAAATATATAGAGTTTGAACTTCAGATCAAAAGGCAGAGGGGAATGTTAGTACCAGAACCATTCCCATTCTCATATCAACCACAGGAATTATTCCTGAGAGCCTCGAGTCTAACCTCAAGGAGCTAGATTTTGATGAAAACCTTCACCAAGAACAACCATGGAGAGAAACATTGCAAGACCGACTACCAGGACATCGAGAAATCCAGGATTAAGCAACGAAGAACGAACAACCATGGACCCAAGAGAAGAAAAACTCCGAACATCTCAGAGCTGATACTTTGTGCTATCGGGGATGAGTGAATGTTCCCCTTAACAGGGAGTGTGATAGCCGATGGCTGGAGGGTGTGATTTCTAACACTTCCTTACCCACACCACCCTTTCTAAGCTGACAGGCTTAAGTCGATAATAATAATAAGTGTCTTTTGCTCAGTTGCAGGAACGTCCATTAAAATTTAAAGGTCTATTAAACCCTTAATACTCCATTAGTTCCTTGTAATAATGGAGGATTAAGAGTTTAATGGACCTTTAAATTTTAATGGACGTTCCTGCAACTGACACTTTATTACATATTATCGTACTCACGTTTTGGTTTCGGGTTCAAGAAATTCATATACGGGCCCTGGGTTTGAAATGCCTTTGAGCGGCTTGTACATTTGAAGTAGAAAATATTTGGCCTCCATCTTGCTATGTTGAAAGGTTGCACTGTCGCAGGCAACTCTGTCTGGGTAGTTTATCATTATTCTGGCTGCCTTGTTCACTGTCAGACTCATTACTGTATACTCCCTCCTAAGGGTGTGGCCAACTATACCGCAGTAGGTTTTACCTGAAATTTTGATTTGAAGTAAGTACACTATTAAAGTGGACAAACTTCAAGAGTAGGACATTCAGTCGAAACGTTGACGTTTATTCTTCAGTTTAACATTTCTTGATTTCACGAAATATTTCGAGTTTTTCCCATAAAATGATCATTATTCAGTTTTCCTAGTAGACTCATCAAATTTGATCACATATTCAGAAAGGGCAATAAAATTGCTAGATAAGAGAGTATAATCAATTTCAAGCGGCTAAACGGTTATTGTTTCGGTTAACAAATTCCATACAACTTGAATGTAATTGGTTAACCGAAATGATGACCGGTAACCCGCTTGAAATTGATTTAAGTATGCAGAAAAAATTGCGAACGTGGTAAGGAGGTCAATATCACGATTCTGAAGGAAAACTAGTCCTATTTTTCCATTGTTTTTTTCGATGAAATATCAATAATTATACACACGTTTTCTTTCCAGTGAAAAATACCTCATTTAGTGTACTTTCTAATGACATATCAAATTTTGTGTTAGCTGCTCATCCTCCGCCACAATATCATGGCTAACATGATAACAACAAAAAAGTCCAAAAATTTCGAACCTAAATTTGATTTATGTTAAAGCTCTTCGTGATCGAATTTTAATGGTTTTTCATGAAAATCATCATCAGCGTTTCTGAAGCATTTCTACACAACACAATTCTATTCTGTCGATGGGATCCATTCGAGTCTGATAGCGATTTGAATATAATTATTTCTCTTTCAAAGTATTCTAGACATAAAAATCCAAAGTCGTCAGGTCGAGGCTCCTCGGTGACCATCTGACCGTATTTTCCAATCCGTTGTATCCTCGTATCTTATCATTGGTTTAGTTTTTAATAAAATGGAGTGAGCCAGCAGTCAAAGACTATTTTCTTTCTATAGAGATTTCGATCTGTGACTTACCTGTGGTACAAGCTATTGATGCTGTCTTCACCGATTTATGGTTGTTTACAAACTCAAAAATGACAGAAGCACATTTCAGGGCATACTGGGACTCCAACTCATGCTTGAAACCTCTCAGTCCGAATATAACTACGAACATGATGTCCTTGTCGAAAAGGCATACCTTGTTGACACATCCCTTGAAGCGCTCTACATTTCTGGTTAAATATATTAGCAATTAAAGTATATAACAGTAATCCAAGCTCAGAGAAAAAAGTAAACCTAGAGATGCCTTCGAGCATTTGTTGACGCAGCCAAGAAGAATATGTTTATGAACGCAAACAACATTCGCCGTTGCGAACTTGTGCCGTACCTTTATTCATTATTGGGATAATTGCTCTACGGCTCCCCTACTATGGTAGTCTGCTGTAGAATTCCGTCAGTTTGGCAACATCGTTCTGTTACTGTTTAGTTATTTGATGCGTCTTGTTTACATCTTCGTTTCGATTTGACGTCCACAAACTGAATTATTTTACTGATTTGGTGGCAGTTTATTGACGCTGTAGAGTATTCCGATAATTAAAGCAATGACAAATTTACGAAAATGTTGTATTATATTCAGAAATTGTAAAAATGAAAATCTAACCTATTGTTTAATTCACTAAAAAAGTTTTCACTCCCAGTCTCTGAAACAGAAATAATTGAAAAATTTTTAATTAAGATGAAATGCTCCTGCTTAAATCTTTGCATTAATTTGTCAGGACAATTTGGTTTTGAAAAAAAGTAAAACTAAAAAAGGAAATAAATGAAAAGGATAATGTAACGTTTCGGTGTCTATATCAGACTCCTTCTAAGAAAAACTTGTAAAATCTTTGGAATTGTGCAAATTATCTACTTCATCTGACAAACTACATGTATGTGGATCCCTTAGTTTTCCTTCTATAATTATCAGGTTCCGTCTTTAGGATCTTTATGTTGTTCCAGTTCATCATATGATCTCCGCTATTTGAACATATAGTCCGTTCACGAAATTTTGAGCAGTCGGTTGGCCATGACAATTTGGCATATTCCACTGTGTATATTACATTTTTAGGTTATGTTATTTATTTCTTGCTAGATTGTTACGCAGTGTTGTCGATATTGCATAGAGTTCTATGATGGCTCGGAAGCTCGTCGGACGAGGCCGTGTACATTCGGCAACGTTGACTTTTTTCATCGTTATGACAGCAAATACTGCCAATCTCAGATAAATAAACGAACGCCTACTTTGAGCTCAATAATATGTGAACGGAGTATACATGATCAGCGATTTGTGATCTTGTAATGTCTCTATTTTTGATGTTGTTCTTATGTTCGCGTTTTTTTTATCCCTGAAGGTCTTGATGTCTCTCCTGTATGAGATTTTCCACATATACAGGGAATATTGTAAACACAATTTTTTGAATCTTCGTGTCCCATTCATTGGTTTCGTTCTGGTTAGAATGGATCTCAAATCATTCGATGTTTTGAAAACAGTTTTTATGTTGAATTTGGAACCAATTCTTCTTATTTTTCATTTATTTCCTTTTTTTAGTTTTACTGTTTGGCAATGATTTTTTCAAAACCAATTTGCTCCTGTCGAATTAGTGCGAAGATTTAAGCAGTAGCATTTCATCTTAATTTAAAATGTTTAAATTATTTCTGTTTCAGAGACTGGGAGTGAAAACCTAAAAAGTTTTCTAGAAATGCAGAATCCTTCCACATTATGGGACTTTTCTAATTGCATTAGTTTGGAAGTGATGCAGCGTCAAATAGAAAAGTCGGTATATTTCAATCGATATTGTTTACTTCACCCCAGTTCGGCAATAAAGTGCTTTTCATCTCACTCTAGAGCTTGATTGATAATAATGCGGTGCGTAGGGGCGTCTGTATGCTTACTTCTTTCTCTGAGAATGTTATCCATTGATGACACTCACTTGCAGATCTCAATATAGCACTCGTTGATAAGATTAGCCTGAGCATCATATGAACACCTCTTGGAAGTGAGGTTAATAAACATGATAACTGCCCTTCTCATTTCTGTCAAATATTCTATGGGCTCATTGCGGTCAATGCAACTCATCACTGGAGGTAAGATGAACTTTCGAAGGTCGTTATTGCTCACCTTTATCTGGTGCATCACAGGTCTCACTGAAAGAAACATAAAAAATTGTATGAGGCAGATTGGAGAAAAATCGACATAAATGATTACATGTAAATTCCATGTTTTTCTTTGGTACCAATATCTCGTCAGAGTCCTTTTCAATAGTGATATCATCTGAGAAATCTTCTTCTACAGCTTCTATAAATATAAAATCGTTGGATTCATAATGATTAATGATCTGTGACTTCCTCAGAGTAAAAAGTAAACCTAGAATTTGCCTTCACGCATTTGTTGACGCAGCCAAGTAGGATCTGTTCATGAACGAGAACAACATTCGGCGTTGCGAACTCTTGCTGTATCTTTATTCCTTATCGAGATAATTGGTCTACGGCCCCCTATTATGGTACTAACAGCTAGAGCCTAACTGTTTAGTTCACACTGCGTCGTGTTCACATTTTCATTTCGATTGATAAACTGAATTATTTTCTGATTTGGTGGCAGTTTATTGTTGCTCGAGAGTATTTCGGTAACTATACGAGGGCAGTTCACATATAAACGAGACTTTTCAATTTTCAGGCACAATAATGGGGGGAGAACATTCCTGATTTTTTTGTTGTTCGGTAGGTTTGTAAGGAGTAAGGCAAGTACGTCGGATTGCCTCATCGACCCTCTCGGTATCCACTGTGACGATGTTTGAACAAGAGGTTCCCCCGTTAATTGCATGTTGTAATCAAGTTTCTCGCCGCAGAAGGCCAAAATCTTGAGGAGATTGAATGCCGATGTTCGGAGAAGAGACACTGTCGCGAGCCAGAGTGTTTGCATGGCATAAACAGTTCGTGGAGGGTCGTGATTGTGTTTAAAATGAGCGCCATAACCGCCAGCGAACAACATCAGTAGTGTTCGACAGTCTATTGAAGACGACAAAGCTCGTACCACTTCTGAAATTGCAAGTTAGGTCGGGATAAGTTATGGGAGCACCTACTCCATATTCACAGAGGAACAAGGGTACCGTAAGGGTTGCGCCCGGTGGTTTCTTCGCCTTCTCACAGCTGACCAGAAATTGCATCGTTTTCATGTGGGCGTTTTCTTGCACGATCTCAGGATCAAGGAGATCAATTTCTCACTCACATTATCACCTGTGATGAAACATGGGTGCAACACTACACCCTAGAGTCTAAACAAGCGAGTAAGGAGTGGAGAGAACAATACGTTACGCAATTGACGGAGGAACCTCTTGCTCAAACATCGTCACAGTGGACACCGAGAGGGTCGATGAGGCAATCCGACGTGCTTCCCTTACTCCTGACAAACCTACCCAACAACAAAAAAATCTGAAATGTTCTCCTCCCACTATTGTGCCTGAAAATCTAAAAGTCTCGTTTATATTTGAACTGCCCTCGTAGCTATGGCAAAATCACGAAAATGTATTATATTCAGAAATTGTAGGAATGATAATCTAACCTTTTGTTTACTTTACCTCAGTACGGCAGTGAAATGCTTTCCATTTCACTCTAGAGCTTGGTTGATTACAATGCGGTACTATTCACGCGTAAGGGTATCTCTATGTTTACTTCTCACTCTGAGGTGTCTTCGCTAAAATTTCTGAAGATCTCCTATGCAACTTGAAATCTTATATGAAAATTTTACTCACGAGAGGTTAAGGAAGATTTGTTATCACCCTTTATATGCCTCCAGCCAGGCCCCAGTCCAAGCACCTAAAACAATTCAACATTTCTAATTTTGCTCGATATATAAAACTTTCCTCACCTTTCTGAAAGCACCTTCAAGTTCAATAGAGAGATAATCAGCATGATTCACATGGTACCAGGCAGAGGGAGCCACTACAATATCTCCAGCATTACTATGATGTTCAGCATCCTTGACATCTGCTATTGGTTTTCCAATAATGATGTAGTGACTGAATTTTTCATTTCCAATCAGCGTACTCAATACTGGTCCAGCAGCAATAGCTAATTTCACTAAAAATTCAAAGTAAATTGAAATAGAATAGAACACAAAAGAAACTTAACACTTTTACCTCTTAAGTAGGTTCCAACATCCGTTCTGAAGGAACCATAATTTTTCTGTATAACAAGTGCGCAGTCCAGAGCTTGGTGAATATACTCCCTCATGATTTGTCCTTCGTCTTTACACTTCCATACAGCCAAGAATGCGTCTCCCGAGAACTTGAATATGTCTCCACCAAAGGACATTATTTCTTGTACAAGTGCTCCTATGTATCCATTAAGTACTAAGGTTAGACGAGATGGACCACCTTTACCAGCTTGGTTGTATTTTTCTGTTAATTCTGTGAAACCTTTTGAAGAGATTCACAATAAAATACAATTTTCAAAATAACATGGTTCGGCACTCGAAGTGTAACCATTTTCAAACCATAGCGAACAAGCCACAGTAACATAAGCTTTTTAGAATATTGCTAAGTGATAGTTATAAGTATCGTTTACAAGCTTACAAAAGCATTCTGCTAAAAGTTAACGCAAAAAAAGTTATAGGACTTGAGAGAACGAAGGATTTGCTCTGTTTGGCCGAAAGCGGTAAATTTTCGAACATCGTATTTTCTGACGAGAACATTTTTTACCCGAGCAATGTGTAAACTCCCAAAACGATGGATTTCACCTGACAAACCGTTCATATGAGAATTTGAATCATCGGTTTGCTACCAGGGGCCTATTGTACCAAAATACTTTGCATTCTGATAAATTTGCAAAGGAAAAATTAATTATGTTGCGCAACATTTCTCCTAAGATTCAATTTCTGCGAAGTGTTTTTCGCTTTGCACTTGCGTTTCCACATTGCACTTTTCAATTATGAATGCGTTTCTTGCAACGTTATTCATTCGAAAAATGAAAAGTGCAAAGTGAAAAGTTGCAAAGTACAGGGTGGGGCAGAAAAACCTATCCGATTTCAAATCCCTTTTTCTCAGAAGAGAGAGCAGGTAGAGTAGTGGGGTAAAAACCGTTAGAAAGCTGGTTTTATGCCATTTGTCAGTAGTCAACATGCCTTGGTCTGGTGAACATCGTGCTTTTGTTATTGAGCGGTTTATCGAATGCGGCGGTTCGATAATTGCTACACAACGTGCTTTTCGAATTCATTTCGGACTCGGGCGTCATGATCCTGTTCCACATCACGCTACGATTAAAGTGTGGGTGTCAAATTTTAGACAGACGAGTTCAGCATTGAAAAAGAAGTCGCCTGGACGTCCCAGGACAGCAACAGGACCTGAAAACGTGGCCAATGTGAGAGCCGCGATTGAACGTTCCCCGCGTCGTTCGGCGCGAAAACATTCGCTCGCTTTGGCGATTTCCAACCGCAGTATTCGGCGAATTTTGCACCGGGACCTCAAAATGCATCCCTACAAAATGGTTGTTGCACAGAAATTAAGTGAAAGGGATTTTGAAACCCGTACGAACCTGTGTAGCGATCTCCGAGAACTGCCAAACGACGATGTTGTGCTCTTCACGGACGAAGCCCATTTTCACCTTTGTGGCGCCGTAAACAGGCAGAATTTTCGATATTGGAGTGACGAAAATCCTCGGGAAATCCATCAGGAACCCCTCCATAGCCCAAAAGTGACTGTGCGGTGTGCTCTTTCCCGCCTAGGCGTCTGGGGGCCCTACTTTTTTGAAGAAAATGGGCAAACCGTAACGGTCAACAGCGAGCGCTATTGTTTCATGCTGGAAAATTTTCTTAGACCCAAAATGGAAGAAAATGGCGTGGAAAATGTGTGGTTTCAACAGGATGGTGCAACCGCCCACACATCGCGACGATCAATGGACATTCTCAGAGAACTGTTTCCCGGTCGCCTCATTTCTCTGAGAGGTGATGTTGGCTGGCCGCCGCGCTCACCGGATCTCACTCCATGTGACTTCTTCCTTTGGGGTTACCTCAAATCGAAGGTTTACCAGCATCGACCAAGGACCCTTCTTGCTTTACGAAGGGAAATTGCTCGGGCAATTGAAGAAATTCCTGTGGAAATGACGGCGAAAGTCATGGAAAGCTACCGCGAGCGCCTAAATAAGTGTATCCGCTCCCAAGGACGACATTTGAGTGATGTGCTTTTCAAAACTTAAATTTAAAAATGGCATAAAATTTGCGATATGTTAATAAAAAAAATTTTTGACAAGCTGAGTGGTTTTAATTTTATAACGTTTTGAAATCGGATAGGTTTTTCTGCCCCACCCTGTATTTGGTGCAATTGGCCCCAGGAACCAGCACCCGCCGCAAATAATGGTTTGGACCGCTGTAACCGCGAATAGGCGCTCCCCAATCGTTTTCATTGTTCCTGGCGTCAAAGTTAATACGATATACAGAAGATACGACCTCCCAAATGACGCCACTGGAAATTCATTTTGTTGGAATAAATTTCAATTACTTACTTCTTTCATTTTTTTTCGAAAACGGTTCATTTTATCGACACTAAACAAGAGGATCTTTTCTTTAGCTTAATGTTCAAGGTATCCAAATTTGTTCTTTTAGCACCTTATTATACAGGGTGTTAAAAATGTAAGCATTAAAATGTACAACCCAGTCCGCCCCTAGTAAACTGAACAAGCTAATTGAAATTTAAGTGCGGTGATTTAAGAGGTCCTTAATACCATTAATCTTATCGAATTTCCATCAAATTATATCGAGTAGTTTGAAACTTATTCCACTAAAATGGATTTAGGTGGCGTCATTTAGGAGGTCGTATCTTTGTAGGGAGGGCCGCTAGGAAAAAAATTATGGAAACTTGTCATCTTCATTTTTTATGTTCTATCTGAATCCGACAGATTTCCCACATTTTCCGGGACACCCTGTATTATCAGTGCTTTGAAGCAGTGGGCAGGCAAACATTTCTGTCGCGGGCCATAAATGTTCCGAAAGGAGACTGCACCGGCTCACAAAGCGAGAGTTAACCAAGAATGATTGAAAAACAACGTTTCGAACTTCATTTCTACTCTCTCGAATTGGCCAGGCGTGAATCCAATGGATTATTCTCTCTGAGCCATTTTGGAAAGCAAGGTCCGAACAAAAAATAAACCAACCTCAAGACGCTGAAGAGAGCCATTGTACGTGAGTGGGCTAAAATACCGGCAAGTTACGTTTGAGAAACTTGCGATTTGTTTTTTGCAATATTCACATTGGTGGTCATATCGAGCCAAAGTGATTTGATTATGAAATCTTGATTATTTTCACATACCTATTAATTCTGTACCCGGTTTTTCACTATAATTTGACCCCCCCTTTAACTTTGTTACTGAAGGAGATACAAAAAAATGTTTTGTATAAAAGTTTTACAAAATCAACTGAGGTTTTTTCATCTGAGTCCAGAAACTGAAATATATACAGGATGACCATCATATTGATGGCAACTTCATTTTTTCAAATGGAACACCCTGTATATTTTTCCATATTTGGTTAGCTCTTTTACCCCTGATTTCGAATATGTAACATATGTTGGTCTATCTTTTTTATTCTGAGCACCACAGAGTTTCAAATTTCAAGAACCATCTGGCATAGCGTTTTGGAAGTTCGTGAATATGGCCAATTTGATCTTTGGATTGGTAATGGCGCACCCATTTTATGGCCACCAAATAGTCCCAATTTAACACCGTTGGACACGTTTTTATAGCCGTTCCTGAAGGAAAAAATTTACTTCAGCAATAATGATAATCAATGAAAGCGGAGAATAATTTGAATGATATAAAATCAACCAATATTAAACCCATAATTCGGAACTAATCCCGTTAACGCACAGAGAATAATGATAATAATGATTTAAAACAAATTTTGAAGCTTTAATTTCTGACTTGAATCAGAGCCATAATAATGTTATCAAAAATAGACTAAACATCTTGAGACAACGATATGAACTATGTGTATTGAATGAAGGCGGTTATTTCGAGCAATTTGTTTAGTTGATGTTATATTTACCATACTACCATATTTTATCATTGTTCATTGGTTAAGTAATTGTTAAGTATTCATTCTAAAATATTACTTTTAAGTAGATTGTTTGGATATAAAGAATTTCGTAGGTATTTCACATATATTTTTATTCGGTGTCATCATTTCAAAACTTTCTCTGAAAATTGAAGAGACACATCCACATACGCATTTATATTCGAGATCAGGAGGAAACAGCCTATCAAAAAAGGAAGAAAAATGAGCATTTTCAGTAAACGCACTCTGCCACACAGATCTTGCCAGGTGGTTTTTAAAATTTGAAACTCTGTGGTTCTCAGAATAAAAGAGATAGACCAACATATGTTACATATTCGAAATCAGGAGAAAGTGAGCTAGCAAAACATGGAAAAATATACAGGGTGTTCCATCTGAAAAAATGAAGTTGCCAACAATATGTTGGCCCCCATATATTCCATTATGTGAATTCATATTGTAAAACCTCAGTCGATTTCGTGAAATTTTTGTATGAAACAATTTTCTGTATCTCTCTTAGAAACAAAGTTGAAGGGGGGTCAAATTATAGTAAAAAACCCGGTACATACAAATCAATGAAAATCATTTTCCTAACCGAATTTATGGCCTTTTGAATAGATTACACTTCGAGTGCTGGACCCTATAACATACCTGAAACATCACCAAAGAGTAAACATGCATTAAAATGTTTGTGTGAATAATCGTTTACATCTTGAAGTACTTCATCTGGAACTAGAGATGCAAGTATTTTGGTTTTTGCTTCCCAGAATGAGGAAGTATCTATACTTTTTCTCCTGTCCTCGTAAATGGTAGCCTTGGATTGTAATTCTTGTATTTTCATATTTTCGTGCCTCTGCCTTATAGCCCATATAAAATCTTCTACATTCGCTGAAATTAATCGATGTTCATAACATTTTAATTGATAGATATTTTGAATTACCTTTAGAAGTAAACATTCTTCAAAATTTAAATAGCATATTTTGAAGTATAAGTCAAAGTTTGTCTGTCACTTGCAATGTATCACTTGATTTAAATTTTATTTCCTATCCTTCAAATAATGATCTTCTTTTTTGAATGGATCAGCGAATTGCTGGTATAAGGACCTTTGTAAATTGTTATAAATAAAACTCTTACAAAAGTATGATTCTCTTTTCTTTCCAGTCATTATTTATCTCTCATTCCATTAGGACTATTTGAAGATTTTATATTATTCATTATTGTCACTGGTTTTCTAATCATGCTGTGCTGCAGTAAACTGATGAATCGTTTTATTCATAGACCTAATAAGAATTATAATTATAATAGTAATTATAGATCCATGGTTTTATTCGATACTGATTACAATCTTCCAACGTTTCACTCTTCTGTTTCCACCTCAACATGTATATTGTTTTTATTGGTATATCAAATAACTTGGAGCATAAACCCAGCATGGTGAAACTACCTAAGTTGTGTTTCTATAAAGCTGTTATAGAGTAATTTCAGTCCATCGCAATTGATTGAGTGAGCACATCTTCTGATAGACCTCACTATAGTCTTGAAACCCTTGTTATATTCCAACTTTCATTTCACTAATTTCCAGAGCTAATAAAAAATTATACGATGATGTTGTGTGGATAATATCATAGTATATTATGCAGAGAGCGTATAATGATAACAATTATTCACGAGGTGAAGTTTAAGCAATGAGTCGTAGGCGAGTGTCTCAAATCGCCGAGCGAATAACAGCCATTATACGCGAGTAGCATACTATACTTTAACCACGACTACTGAATATATTTCTTGAAGATTTTAACATTTCGCGACCGCGACAAGACCCTTCTATGACAAGAGGGAAAAAAGTTAAGTTGACACATGAGAAATTTTTGGAGAACTGTTCATTGTATATTATGTAATAAAAAATGCTTAAATTGATATAATGAAAGTAGATTGACAAGGTATGCCCATATTTGTTAGTTAGATACTTAAGAATACTGAAGAAATACCAATTTAAAGAATATTATATCAAAGCTAAATGTATGAAGCATCTGACAGCAGTGATTTATAATCACATTATTCTCTTGTGATTAATGGGTATTATTGAGGCATAGCATAGAGATGTACAATGGACGGATTTTACGATAGTCGTGGATAAATTTTTTTTCACTCGATATATCTAGCGAATGATTTTTTACAACTTATAAATCAATTATCTCTTTTTTCTTCATAAACGTTTATTTTCCTAAATGAAAAAATATAAATATATTAGAAACGTTTTCCTGATTTAACGTTTTTTAAATAAAACACTTTATAAATTAATAGAACAACGGAGGTTCGAAGGGATAACACATAATATTATCAGCATGATCGAGCTGGCTGTACTGTATATAACTCTCAGGTTCGGTATGTTTTATCCACATTTCCGCGTCTTCTTCAGGGACTTTATCCAGCCAGTACTGAAAACAAACATTTGGTGAGGAAATCTACAGGTTTGGAAATTCACATCTGAAACATACGATATACAATGCAATTCTTCCCTCCAGTTAAACAGATGAAAAGTCGAGATAATGACGTGCTGTAACACACTGAATTCCCTTGTCTTATTGCAATATTCTAGTCTTGCCTCTCTCTTATCGTTGAGAGGAGCGTAATTCATTCAGTATGGTAGGCAACAGTAAATACCTGAATCGAGTATTACGGGCAGCCTCTCAAATTAAATAATTCCATATACGTGTACTGCATGTTCCCCACCATACTGCGATAAGAGAGAGACAAGATTAGATTATTGCAATAAGACAACGGAATTCATTCAGTTACAGCACTTGATTATCTCGACTATTCATCTGTGCAACCGGAGGGAAGAATTCTCTGTCTGATGCATTGTATATCGTATGTTTCAGATGTGAATTTCCAAATCTGTATATGTGAAGAAAGAAGATCTAATGAGTGCCTTCAGAATTATATCAATGTGGCTGGTAAAGGACATGAAAGAATTTCACTCGGTGGTGAAATTTTTCCACTTTTTCCGAGAGTTTCCATGTCAATCGAGTATGACCTTCACACCAACTACGAAGCAAAAAGCCTTTTCGGAAACTTACTCGGGTTAACTCGATCCCTAACCTTCGCGTTCGTTTACCTAACCCGAACATCCAACCCGTGTTCGGAAAGTACGGTGCTATTAACTCGATCATTGACTCTGGTTGATCTATCGTAACCCTACAAAAGAGCAGAGTCACCGCATGCGCACTGCAGTTTAATTTTGAATTGAAAAAGGCGAGAATAAGTCTTCTACTCTTATCTTAGTAATTTCGTTTACTCTATTCCTAAAAAGTATGCAGTGAGAAGAGAATTTGGCTCAATGTAAAATTTGTGGTTCTATGAGTCAATAATGTGAAACAACTTCTTTGTAACTTAGTATGCAGATCTTTCTGCGCCAAGCTACAGCCTTCTTTACTTCTCTAAAATAAATACTCAAAGATAACATTAAACATGGGAGGGCACACCAGGAATTATAAGAAAAGTTTTACAAAAGCCAATAAATGCAAGCAAACCTAGAGACAATTAAATTAAAAAAAAAAATTAAATAAACTGAAACTGAATAAACAAATCTTCACTTCTTTAGCCTATCTACTCAAAAATAACATTGAACATGGAAGGGCATACCAGAAATTATAAGAAATTTTCAACAAAAGTCAATAAATGCAAGTAAAGCTATACTCCGTTCACGAAAGGTTGAGCCGTCGGTTGGCCATGGAAATTTGGCATATTCCACTGTGTATATTAAAATTTTAGGTTATGTTCTTTACTTTCTTGTCAGATTGATACGCAATGTTGTCAATATTGCATAGAGTTCTCTGATAACTCGGAAGCTCGTCGGACGAGGCCGAGTACATTAGGCAACGTTGACTTTATTTTTCTTTATGACAGTAAATACTGCCAACTGCAGATAAATAAAGAAACGCCTACTATGTGCTCAACCTTTCGTGAACGGTCTATAGAGACAATCCGAAAGTAGACTGGACTGAAAAAATAAATTCATAAAATGTTTGGCTTTGTTATTGATACGTCTGACACTTCAAATCCTAAACCTGGTGTTTTCGTAAACTTAGAATCCGGGTCCGTGATCCGAGTAGGTGCGTCACGTGACCCAATGGAGCGTGTTAATAACCCTGAGTAAGTTTCCGAAAACGCCTAAAGAAAGTGTGGAAAGGTTAACTCGACTTCGCAAAAACCAACTAATCTGGTAAACAAATGGTCCCCTGAGGGAGCAAGAAGCAGGCATAGGCATATACGACCCCAAATATTTTTCTGTAGACTCCCTAAACGCCTATAGGGTCTTGAAAATCAGAAAAAGAATTCACGAAATTATAGGACAGTGTGAACCCACGCAATATCGGAACCAATGGTGGCTTGACGTTCCGAGAATGAAGTAATTTTGACATATATCGCTAGATAAGAATTAAATCTTACCGCCTCCAAAAAATCGATCATTTTCTTCAGCAACAAGTTGTCCTGTTTCACAGCATATTTCCTACCTCTGCTTAAACATCTCATCATCTTTCGTTCGTCGTCGTAAATGATAGCCTCAAAGGCCTTAAGCAAGTTCATCCTGAAAAAAACAAGAAATAAGTGAACGTATAATCGGTTCAGATATTATCGAGCACAAAGTAGGTCTTAGTTATTTGCTTAATCAGTTTTTAACAGAAGAACAGATGGAATCGAAATAGATGAAGATGTTTCGTATAAAAGTTTAACGAAATCAACTGAGGTTTTTTGATATGACTTCACAAACTGAAATATATACAGGGGGGGGACAACATATTGATGGCAACTTAAATTTTTCCAATGGAATACCCTGTATATTTTTCCATGTTTGGCTAGTTCTTTTTCCCCTGATTCCGAATATGTAACATATGTTGGTCTATCTCTTTTATTCTGAGAACCACAGAGGTTCAAATTTTGAGAACCACCTGCCAAGATAGAATCATTTTACAAGTGGCGGAGTGCGTTTACTGAAAATGCTCATTTTTGGAGTTTAAATAACGTCAATGGGAAGATATAAATGGTGAACAACAATGAATTCAACTATATTTTTTAAAATGTGACACCCTGTCCTGTATATTCTTCCTTTTTTTGATAGGCTATTTCCTCCTGATCTCGAATATAAATGCGTATGTGGATGTGTCTCTTCAATTTTCAGAGTTTCAAAGTTTTTAAATGATGACACCGAATAAAAAAATATGTGAAATGCCTACGAAATTCTTTATATCCAAACAATCTACTTAAAAGTATTATTTTAGAATAAATACAATTACAGTAGAGACTCGATAATCCGGATCAATTAATGCAAGGGATGATCCGGATTAATGAGGAATCCGGAATACCGCGTCTTACAATTTAGTAAAGATGCAATTTAAAAAAACGGTTGATATAAATATAGGCTTTATTATCGAAACCATAAAACAAATATATAATTTGTAATAATTAGATATTTTACGTTTTCTACTGTAAAGGAAAAAGAATGCTGAACAATAGCTTTCTCCTGCATATCTTTCAGAAGCTGAATATCAGTAATTGCCATGAGTTATGGAGTAAACAAACTGCATCGAATTGATCTATGCTCTAAATGCATTTGCTAACATTATCCCCGTCTTCGAGGATCGAAAAAATATGTGCTAAAAGGCCTTTTCGGTACTTCAGTTTTGTTAATTTAATATCATATGCTGTATGGTTTGGAGGTAGAAACATTCCATTCAATTTCACTAATTAATTATTCTTGTCTGACTTTTTTTGTCTTATACCATTGTGCATTATTATATACCAAAAGAACGCCCGATCGTTGTCATAGAAATTGAGTTACAACAAGTTAGAACCGTAAACCACGTTTGCAACGATCGGAAATTCGGATTATTGAGTCTTGCAATCCGGATTATAAGGACATAATACAATCTTGACGGCAATCCGGACTAGTAAATATCCGGATCATCGTTCTCCGGATTATCGAGTCTCTACTGTACTTAACCAATGAAAAATGATAAACTATGGTGGTATGGTAAGAACAACATCAACTAAAGAAATTGCTCAAACTGACCACCTTCATTCAATACACATAGTTCATATAGTTGTCTCAAGTTGTTTGACTATTTTTGATAGCATTATTATGGCTCTGATTCAAGTCAGAAATTAAAGCTTAAAAATTCGTTTTTAATCATTACAGTATTATCATTATTCTTTGTGCGTTGACGAGATTAGTTCCGAATTATGGGTTTAATATTGGTTGATTTTATATCATTAATATTATTCTCCGTTTTCATTGATTATCATTATTGCTGAAGTAAATTTTTTCCGGCTATAAAAACGTGTCCAACGGTGTTAAATCGGGACTATTTGGTGGCCATAAAATGGGTGCGCCATTACCAATCCAAAGATCAAATTGGCCACTTAAATATTCACGAACTTCCAAAACGCTATGCCATATGGTTTTTGAAATTTGAAACTCTGCGGTGCTCAGAATAATAATACTCGAAATCAGGGGAAAAAGAGCTAACCAAATATGGAAAAATATACAATATTTGAAAAAATTAAGTTGCCATCAATATGTTGGTCACCCTGTATATATTTCATTTTCTGGACTCATATCAAAAAACCTCAGTTGATTTCGTTAAACTTTTGTACGAAACATTTTTTTGTATCTCGTTCAGTAACAAAGTTAAGGGGGAGGGTCCAATTATAGTGAAAAACCCGGTACATTCACGACTGAACAATAACCCTAAATTTTAATATGCACAGTGGAATATGCCAAATTTTCATGTCCTACTTTATGCTCAATAATATGGGAACAGATTATACTTTGGCTTAATCATGGGCACTACATCCATGTAAGTCTCTAGAACTTTCCAGTGCTCGGCTATTTTAGCTTTAGTTTTGGGTTGATCGTAGATGTTCCTCTTGTTCATCATGTAGACCAAACGCATCAGTTCGTATTCTACCTCATACAACGCGTGTACACAACGGTTTATGTGGAGAGTCATCTCTACCAGTTCCATCTGTTTCGAGGACACATGAAGCAGTTGTCTGTTCACTATTTCTGCTCTTTCCCATTGGCCAGTGCGACAAAACCTGCAATATGTTAGTCAGTGTTTGGATATTTTATTATGGACTATGTCATAATTTTACGTTCTTAAAATGAAAAATATAGATATACAGGTTCGGAAATTCACATCGGAAACATACCAAATTCAATGCTTCTGAGAGAGAATTTTGTAGTAGAGTTGAACGTAGTTTTTTCGAAAGATTCACATGCTTCACGGTTCGGACAGGAATGAATGGTCCTATGCGGATTAAGAAGTTATCTTTGTCTTATCGTTGGGAGTGGCCTAAAAACTCAGAGTAAAAAGTAAACCTAGAGTTGCCTTTTGTTATGCAGTCAAGTAAAATCTGTTTATACGCTCGAAGAAACTTCCGGCGTTGCCGTATGTTTATTCGTATAAGGATAATTGGTTTACCGCTCCCCGACTCTAAAGCCGGGTTTAGACGAAGCGCACCTACTCGCGCACCAGCCTCGCTTCTGATCTCTCGCATAGTGTAAATATGCTCCTCGCCGTGAGGCCCCTCGTCCTCGGGTTGAGCCATTGCCGGTCGGTTTTCAGTCGCGCATCAAAGAAGCCTCGCTGTGTCGTTTGAACAAGCTTCTGGAGCTAGTCGAGTCTCGGACTTTATATACTAGACTGATTACTACCTCGCCTTCATCCTGGCTCACCCTTCTAGGCGAATCCAGCGCGTAGTGTAAACACTGGCGCGAGGATGAGTTTTGGTGCGCGAGTAGGTGACGAGGTTTGACTCGCGAGGTGGGTGCGCTTCGTCTAAACCCGGCTTAATACTAACGGCTTGCGTCTCTAAAGCCGGGTTAGACGACGCGCACCTACTCGCGCACCAGCCTCGTTCCGCTCCTCGCATAGTGTAAAACATGCTCCTCGCCATGAGGCCCCTCGTCCTCGGGTTGAGCCATTACCGGTCGGTTTTCAGTCGCGCATCAAAGAAGCCTCGCTGTGTCGTTTGAACAAGCTTCTGGAGCTAGTCGAGTCTGGTCGAGTCTCAGACTCTATACGAGGCTGATAACTACCTCGCCTTCTCATCCTGGCTCGCCCTTCCAGGCGAATCCCTCGTGTCGTGTAAACACTGGCGCGAGGATGAGTTTTGATGCGCGAGTAGGTGGCGAGGTTTGACTCGCGAGTGGGTGCGCTTCGTCTAAATCCGGCTTTACAGACAATTCTGTCAGTTTGGCAACATTGTATGTTAGTGTTTAGTTTCTTGATGGGATGTGTTAACATTTTCATTTCGATTTGACGTTCATAAACTGAATAATTTCAATGATTTGGTGGCAGTTTATTGTTGCTTAAGGCTATTCCGTTAATTATAGCTAGAGCAAAATTACGAAAATGTTGTATTATATTCAGGAATTGGAGAAATGCAAATCTAACCAATTGTTTACTTTACCCCAGTGTGGCAGTGAAATGCTTTCAATCTCACTATAATGCTTGGTTGATTACAATGCAGTACTATTCACGCCTTCGGGCATCTCTATGTTTATTTCTTACTCTGAGCCGAAAAAAACAGTCTGGCAACTATTCGAATCACGACGCAATGATTGAATGTGTCGGGCTGCCCATGTTACTCGATTTGAGAGAGAAAACCATATTATTCGTCCATTGGACCATCCATCCCGTCAGAAACATAGCACGTAAATCTGTCGAATATACCACTGTTCAACTGGTACGCAAAAATATTCTCTCTAATGCATTGAAATTCGTATGTTTCCGATGTGAATTTCCGAACCGGTATGTATTTCATATTATCAGTGTGTGCTTCTAGATCAGACTATCAGAAGTGCGATATAGTCATACACTCAGATAGTCAAGCTGCTATTAAAACACTGAGCTCTTACGTCATCGACTCAAAGATGATCTGGGAGTGCCGGAACAAACTCAATGAGGTAGGCAAGAAAAATAAGGTCTTTTTAACCTAGGTTCCCGGCCATTCCGGAATCAAAGGAAACGAAGAGGCCATTACACTTGCCAAAGAGGATGCACGAATGTCACTCATTGGCCCAGAACCCTTCTGTGATATAGGTAAATGTACCTATTAGAAGTTTCTGGAGAAGGAGAAAGCTGAGAGGAAAAAACTCTGGCGGAATCTCCCAGGAATGGATCATTTCATTAAGTTCCTGCGGAACTTTGAAACAGCAAGATCCAAAAGATATCTGGGTCTTGGTAAGAAACAATTACATCCCCTCGCCTTAGGAAGCACCTGTTGAGGATGGGATTGTCGGACACTGACGAGTGTAGGTTCTGTGGGGAGGAGAAAGAAACTCCCATTCACCTAGTCCCGGAATGCTTTGGCATTGCGAGCCTAAGAAGGGAATGCATTGGGCAAGAAACTTGTAAGAGTGTGGAACTAGCCTCGTTGAAGCTTTCACAGATACTAGATTTCATTAGATCTCTAGAACTGGAAGGCGAGCTGTTGAAGATGTGGCCAGAACAGCTCTGTAGGGGGGCACTATAGACTTTGAGGTCCTAATGAACTGTAACCCCTTTTCAAACTATCAACTATCACTAGATGGATATAGGAGGTCTGGCTTTAAAACAACGAGACTGGTAACGAACAAAAAATTTAGGTAAATATCGAATTTCGTTGACCAGCAGATATTGACCAGATTTGTCTCTGTATTCATTGAGTTTTCCTGAAGAACATTACTGAAACCAACAGGTAGCGGCCTGTGTTAGTTTCTCTCGTATCAACATGTAAAATCAATACTTCAAAACACCTGTTTATGATAAGAAATCAAACTGTGAAGTACCTTCTAGAACTTTTCAACTTACCACACCCTAAGTAATATCAAAAATCTCCGCTGAGATTGGTGGGACGACAGTATAAATTCTCCCTGGTAGTACTTCTCTATATCTTTGAACGGGATGTAGTTATACCCAGTCTCAAGGTGAAACATCAGAGCGCATGCGTAGTACTCGGCTTTACCTGAAAAGTATTGCTTAGAAATTCGTCGAATACTAGAAAGAAGAGTGAATTTCGGAAAGTATATATTCATATATCATTATCTATTCTGTTCCCCTCAAAGTATTCCCCCTCAGATATCAATAGACAAGTTTGAGTGGCTTATGATTAGCTTATTCATGAAACATTATAAATTCGAACATATTCGAATTTCGAAACGAATAGAAAGTAAACAAGCGCCAAATCTCAAATAATTTGAAGTGTCAATTTATTTAGTGAAAAAGAAAATAACTAGAAATCACCAATAGAATTGCCAACCCATTTTGCCTCCAACTGTCTTCTTACCTCAGGTACCCCCTCGCTTATAAGCTCTCTATTCCATAAACCCCTGGCTATTAGCTATTTTATTTCAAAAGGTTGGTGTTCATCCAAAAATAAACAAACCATTCAACGTAACCTAACAATATATCATCCATTAATGCTTCCGATCACCCGTTGAGTACTTGAAATATTTAATTGATTTCAGTTATACAGGTATACATTCCTTGAAGAGGTCCAGAATTGTAATTTTCCTGTTAGCATATGAAAAGTTACAGATTGCCTTAAATATGAAAGCAGAATACCACCATTTAACTAACTAACGGATACAGCAGAATCTCACCTTGAGCATCGTCTATTTCTGTCACGTGGTAAAACAACTCTTCTATCATAGTGACGCATTCAGCTAAATACATCTTGATCATTAGCATACAAATGATCCTTCTGAAGGCCTTTATTGTTGTGGGGAAGTTTTTGCTGGCCACTGATAACCTCGACAGGATATATCCTATTTGAAGGGATTCATCGAATTCTGCTCTAGCCAATCTGAAAACGAAACATAAAGAAAACTTGCAGACGTTTTCCGGAAAAATCAAACGATCAATATACAGCTCAGATCGATAAAAAAACATAGATAGGCCTCAAGTGCTATTTCAGTGGAATTAATTTGAGATCATCAATCTTGGCGTACTACATTTTATACAGGGTGAAACGAAATCTGTTTGTTACTCTAACTAGCTCAATATTTGTCGAAGCTACAGGGTCTTTAGTAAAGCATTTCATTCCACAGTAATGAGAATAAACTGAAAACTAAGTGAAAAACATAAAACCCTACTTAATGAGATAACAGCTGCAATTGGTATGCCCTCAATAAGGTTTGCATTCCATTCTTCAATTGAAGCGCGAATGAGCTGCTGTAAATTTTCAGCAGTTCGCGAGATCGAATCTTCCTCCTAAGAGCATCATAACATCCTTTAAAGGGTTGCAAATGACTGCAACCAATTCTACTGAATGAATATATGTATGCACTTACTTCGAGAATTGAAACGGAAGGTGTCGGTGAATTCGCCTCTAACCTGGTAGAAGAAGAGGCGTTGAGGATAGGGAAAAGGTATGATTAACCTTATTCTGCACCGGCTTCGTGGTTACCACCATGAAGAAAATATATAATCTATGTCTGTTCTGTGGTTATCACTCAGCTTGTTGGGATACAGGCATTTCACTCACCAATGAGATAAAATTGAAATAAGTAAAAGATGGTGCTTATCAGAAGATCATAGATGAACTTGTTATATTATCCATAACTGACGAATTTGATCACTTTTTGAATATTAACGATCACCTCGTTACTTGAGAAATCTTTATGATGGCGATGTTTGTTTTCACACCGCGTTGGCTCCGCGAATCCTCAATTGAGTGAAAATTTAGGATACGAGCAGGCTAAATCAATTCTTGGATATCAGCCAACTCCCCTTAATTCAAAACCTTATTGAAGGCATGCAGACAAATTTCAGCTGTTATCCGGGCAAAGGGGGCAACATCTTATCGAGTGTTTTATGTTTTTCACTAAGTTTTCAGTTCATTTTCATTACCTCAGGATTTAAGGCTGAGTTTGTGAAAGTACTATTATCGCCACAGCGAAATTGTGGAATGAAATATTTCACTGAACTTCAAAAAAAATTGAGCTATTGTAGAAGAATTAAATTCTCAAGAAAAGATTGTCTTGATGATGATATGAGAAATCGTTATGATAGAACGAATGGAACATGCCACATGGAGGGAAAACCTCTGGCGGAATCTCCCAGGGATGGATCATTCCACTGAGTTCCTTCGGAACTTCGAGACAGCGGGATCCAAAAGATATCTGGATCTTGGCAAGAAGCAATTGCACTGGCTTTCTTACAGGACATTGTCGCCTTAGGAAGCACCTGTTGAGGATGGGATTGTCGGACACTGACGAGTGTAGGTTCTGTGGGGGGAGGAGGAAGAAACCCCCATTCACCTAGTCACGGAATGCCTTGGCATTACGAGCCTGAGGAGGAAATGCCTTGGACAAGAAACTTGTAAGAGTAAGGAACTAGCCTCGTTGAAGTCTTCACAGTTACTAGATTTCATTAGATCTCTGGAACTGGAAGGCGAGCTGTGAAGGTTTTTGGCCAGAACAGCTCTGTAAGGGGGCACAATAGACCTTAAGGTCGCAGTGGACTGTAACCCCTCTGTAAACTATCAACTATCAACCATCAACTATGCCACATATTTTGAAGAGAGAGTAAAATACAGATTTATTCTCACCTTGTATAAAATGACGTATGAAAAGATTTCTTTGAATGTGAAACTGGTGATTGATTCAGGATGAATATACCTACAATTGAAAAAAGAATCCAATCAAATCGGACTCAAAATACCTCATTAAGGAATTAACAAACTTCATCGATTTATTGAGTGTATCGATTATTTGACCGGTGAGTGTATTTCAATGAATCAGGATATTCACGTCAACAACTTTCATTCTGTACTCTTTTCCTGAACGACGCAGAATTTCTACAATGTTCAGATCTTCGATCCAACCTACCTGGTTTCGAATATCACATTATATAATTTGATGACGGCTTGCATTTCAGGAGGATCTAAACCGTATTTCTTCTTATGACAGAATCTAAGGGCGTGCACTTCGAGTACCACTCCCCAAAACTTATTTTCTTGTAGTTGGCGATGAGGATCATGTAGCTGAATGCCCGCACACCTGGAACACATGTTTCGGCTCGCCTCCAAGGCCTTCGTCAGGCTCCATACAGCACACAACTCTGCCTTCTTCATGTTCTTTTGTGCCTGGGATACCAAAAGGATTTTAGTTCAGATATGGTCCTAGGCCGTTAGATTATATTAGATTGTGTTTCTACAGTGCGACTGATGAGGGTTTTTGTGCGTTACCATACTAGAGTAATATTTTGCCCAGGAATTATTACTTTCATGGAGTCTTCGCTCTTATGCCGGCTGGCGTCATTAATATAATAAGGTTAACCCTCGAATAGTCGCGTCAAAATTTTTAACATGGGTAGTCGCGCCGGTCTCACAGACCGTGCTTACTCATTGAGCTCTGAATGCTAAGTGGAATGAGTTTTTGCCTAAAAATTCAAATGGATGTCTTTCAAAACATAACTGAGTGACAAGAAAATGCAAGATTGGTACATATTTCGAATTGATGCAAATATATTGGGGAAATTCCAAAAAAATCAATTTTATTCATACACCTTACTTTATTCGGTCATAGAAAGAAAAATCAAACTCTAAGGATTTCAAGACTAGAAATAACAAAAAGTTACACCTTTCATCAAATAAAAATGATTCTTCAAACATATTTTAGCTTAATGAAGGCCATTTTCTAGGCAGTTTTTTGTTGTGGGGGGAAATTTTTCCAACGCGTCACTTTATCTTTGCCAAAAAATCGACAGTGTATTACTTTGATTTTCTTCCTCATCATCATCAGAAATATTCTGCTGAGTCATCACTCGCAAGTTGTTGTTCTAAATATTCAAATTTTTCTTCAGACTGATCAATATCTGAATGTTCGTCATTTGCTATTTATCCTCTTCCTCATCTAAAACCTCTAGTAAATTCTTCAGTCGAGCTTGCTCTTTTTCGTACGACCACATGGCTAAAAAACTATGAATCTAACTCGTTATAAGTTATACAGAACAGAAACACCTGAAACTCACCGCACAATCGAACTATCAAGATATGAAAAAAATAGGGTACGAGAGTAGTCGCGCCGGTCTCCCACACCGTGTCACGATATATTTTTTCGTACTAGCACGTTTCACGGTGAGATTCGCAAGGACTCTCTGTCGCATCCTACGGAAAGATAGAAGGAGCCGGAGATGCCATGCCCCCTGAATTTCTGAAAATTAGGATAAAAAGTGTCTGGCCGGTCTCACAGACCGTGCGCGACTAACGGAGGGTTAAAGCCTATGTCAATCACTGTTCGATGTCACATTATTGACATGTGGTTTAAACTTAATATATTAATCATTGAAAGGTTAACTTACATCAACTAAACATTCCTTGAAACCTTCCAAACAATAGAAAACTTCTAACGAATATGAAACATAAAAAAATCGGAACATATAGTCCATTCACGAAAGGTTGAGCCGTCGGTTGGCCATGGAAATTTGGCATATTCCACTGTGTATATTAAAATTTTAGGTTATGTTCTTTATTTTCTTGTCAGATTGTTACGCAATGTTGTCAATATTGCATAGAGTTGTCTGATAACTAGCAAGATCGTCGGACGAGGCCGGGTACATTCGGCAACGTTGACTTTATTTTACGTTATGACAGCAAATACTGCCAACTGCAGATAAATAAAGAAACTGACTATGTGCTCAACCTTTCGTGAACGGACTATATACGTAATTATACGAGGTCTTTATAAATAGGTTGCTATGTAAAATGTTCATCTTAGCGTTTCTTACTCGAACTTTACAATTTTTTCTTTAAAGAGGCCTTGCTGTTCTTGCCTACTCTATTGCATTCCCATATTAGGTTGCAGGCGATGAAATAGGAATCCAGTGATTCAATAGCAGCTTGACTATCAGAATGGTTCACTTTCTCACACCCTTTCATTCCAGGTTTCTGATTTTGAATCTTTCAGAATTTCAGTTTGGAGCGTTGGTTGTTATTGATTTTCCCAAAGGCATTGATTCCCTGTATTAGGGACCATATATGCCTATGCCTCCTCCTTTCCCTCTTATGTATACCGGATGAGATGGTTTATTGATTGGCCATATAAATGATGAAGCAGTAACTAATTCAAAGGACAGGTTGTAAGTTTTTTTTTTGTTTCAGAGACTAGGAGTGAAAACCTATAAAGTTTTTTAGAAATGCAGAATCCTCCCAAAATATATTTTAATCAATAACTGATCGAAAATGAGAAGATAGTCGAAGGAGGCAGTTGAGTTAGTTCAGTCTTAACTACTCTAGGTGTCACTTACCACGAAAATGCCGAACAAATGATTCAGGCAACATGACACGGTGTCTAACACATCGTTGTCGTCCTGACTGATGCTTTTTTTGAAGAAGTTGTCAGGAAAAAGATACATACGCAGTCTTTGTTTCAACTTTTTCATCAATAGTCTTAGGTGGATAGCGATCTTGTTCTTTGGGAAAGGATAACCTGCAAAAATTCATAATTGGCCTTCAGCAATGTAGGTGGAATACCTGATATGGATCTACTGATAATAATTCATTTTGGATTAGGTTCACTTCGTTTTGAAATTGGAAAAAATAGCTATAAGGAACTATTAAAACTGTAAGGTGAATAAAACACTTTTCCAGATAAAATACTCAAGCGATTTTAACGTCTCAACATGTTTCAAGCTATAAGTAGCTCATCTACAGGAGAAAAAACACGAAAGTGAAGCTAAAAAACTGTCTACTAGATGGCTTGAATGACTTATATAGTAGTTAAAATTTTTGGAGATGTCAAATGTTTTGCTCAGAATGTTTTCTCGTTTTTATATCTTTGCCAATTTTGTGAATTTGTTTCGTTTATTCTCCAAGAGACTCAATTTATTGATTATTTTTTGAGTGATATGATAGGACACATTTTCAGATCATTTGCATGACTTCAGCAAGAATTGTTTTTTGAGATATCCTGTAAGTTTATTCTGATGACATTCTGCCTTTTTAAATTTTTTTGGTCAGTTCGATCACTGTTTTTTGTGTTTTTTTAAAACTGACTTCAAATCAACTGATTTTACATCTATTTTAATTGTTTCCTTCTATGTCTTTCTTTTTTAAGGTAAAGTACTGTATTCAATTTAATTTTTGATGTTTTATATTTGGCTTTGTTGCTTTTTCTTCATGAGTTTTTTGTTTTTTAGCTTTACTTTCGTGTTTTTTTCTCCTGAAGATGAGCTACTTATAGCCTCACATTGCAACTCGTGTTTGCTCTATGATCCCTGAATTGGCGGTTGTAAGTGATTACATTTAACTAGGTTGCCGTGGCATCTCTTTGTCCTTTGTTGCCAACACTTGGTCGCGAGGGAAATGTTGCGGCAGAGTGTAAATGCTCACTGCCTTAGATACTGCTGCAGAAGTATTTCGGGAATTATTGCCGACAACGCGAATGACAGTAGGAAGGGCTGAGTATAATTGACGCTTATAATTTGAAGTATCCCACTTCTGTTATTCGATTCATCTTGTACAGATCAGGTTTCTTTCAATTGGTGAGAAAAGCTGTTGTAGAATGGATCATCAATGGTATTTTACCATCAATATTGTCGGTAATTTTGAATAATAATAATGAGGAATAATGATATTTATCTTCAATACAATTTTTGTTGCTTTGAATTTCATCCTTGCTGTTTTCATTTTGAACTTTCGTTTATTTGAATTTTTGCGTTGGTTCCTTGAGTCTAATGTACTGGAAATTCCAATATTGAATCTTAAGTGTAACTAACATTAGTATTTGAACAACATTCACTGAGATTATGCCAGGTAATAAAAGGTGTCTCGAAATAAAGTTTTTTATTTATTTAACACACTGGGTGAATGCAATGATTTCGAGGGGTGCGGGGTTATGTTAATAGGTAGCCTGGCTCTTGAGAATTCAGTCCCTATGGATCGTTTCTCGAGAGCATTGTTCAATAGAAATATGGTATCGCGTAGTTTCAAGGTTTGCGCCAAGCTTTCTTCTAGATTGAAAATGCCAGGCTTCTAAAAAGGAAGAAAACTTATGATTATGAGTCTTTACACTACAAAACAATTGAATTCACCGGAATGCGCAAGCGAATTCAAACGATCGGAATTGGCGGTTGAGTGTGACGTTAGCATTAGTAATCATTTCATTGGTTGAATGTTGAATCATAGTTTACAACGATTCAATTGATCACTCTGTTGTAAATCGCTTATTATCCTAGCATCATCCTAGCACGATGTTTGAACTTACCAGTATTGAAATTGCATTTCAATATTTCATCGAAAATTGATCAATCGAAATTCAAAGTGAATATTTGTATATTTCTTAGAACTTTATAGTTTTCACTCACAGTATCTGAAACATAAATAATTAAAAATGTTTGATTAAGGTGAAGTGCTCCTGCGAAAATCTTTGCACTTATTTGTTAGAGCAAATGGTCTTGAAAAAAATGTTGCCTAACAGTAAAACTGAAAAATGAAACAAATTAAAAGGATATTGTACGTTTCGGTGGCTATATCAAACACCTTCTTAAGACAAACTCTAAAATTCTTCAGAATTGTGTATTTTATTTCGTCAGATTACAAATAAGAAAATACACAATTCTGAAGAATTTTAGAGTTTGTCTGAAGAATGTGTCTGATATAGCCACCGAAACGTTACAATATCCTTTTAATTTGTTTCTTTTTTCAGTTTTACTGTTAGGCAACAATTTTTTTCAAGACCAATTTGCTCCTGACAAATAAGTGCAAAGATTTTCGCAGGAGCACTTCACCTTAATCAAAAATTTTTTAATTATTTATATTTCAGAGACTGGGAGTGAAAACCTATAAAGTTTCTAAGAAATGCAGAATCCTCCCAGAATATATTTCAATCGATAATATTTGTATATGTATTTTATACTACTCTTAATGCTGTCACTTGAAGAAATACTATGTTTTATTTAACATTCTGAAAATGCCCATTATATGAATAATTGATAAACATTTTTCCGATACACCGCACTCACTTTTTCAATCGATCCCTAAATATAAACTATTTCGAGACACCTACTTACACTAACTGTGCTATATGTGGTTTCAAGAGAAACAAAGCTATAGTCCGTTCACGA
Organism: Propylea japonica; assembly: GCA_013421045.1. Lineage (NCBI taxonomy): Eukaryota > Metazoa > Arthropoda > Insecta > Coleoptera > Coccinellidae > Propylea > Propylea japonica. The sequence goes on from CM024248.1 coordinate 15,762,505, forward strand.
AAGTTTGAGACATACTAGGCGTTTATTTATTTATCTGAAGTTGGTAGTATTTGCTGTCATAATGTAAAATAAAGTCAACGTTGCCGAATGTACCCGGCCTCGTCCGACGAGATTGCGAGTTATCAGAGAACTCTGATGCAATATTGATAACATTGCGTATCAATCTGACAAGAAAATAAACAACATAACCTAAAATTTTAATATACACAGTGGAATATGCCAAATTTCCATGGCCAACCGATGGCTTAACCTTTCGTGAACGGACTATAAATGCATCTTACCTAATTTAAACATCGCTAGATACAATCTTTTGATCGCCTCATTTATCTGGCCTTGAGAAATCAAAATGACACCATACCAAATATACAGTTTGCCTCGAGATTGGTATTCTCCAACTGGGTTCACCTAAGCTTTCTCCGGATGTCTATAAAAATATAATATCATGATGAAAAGATTGCATGGCAACTGCCAAAAGTGTATGAAACACATTGGCAGAATAAAATCAACAACTATAGTCCGTTCACGAAAGTTTGAGCGCATATTAGGCGTTTGTTCATTTATCTGAAGTTGGCAGTATTTACTGTCATAACGTAAAATAAAGTCAACGTTGCCGAATGTAACCGGCCAGAGAATTTTATGTTATATCGACAACATTGCGTATCAATCTGACAAGGAAATAAACAACATAACCTAAATTTTAAAAAACACATTGGAATATGCCGAATTGTCATGGCCAACCGACAGCTCAAAGTTTCGTGAACGGACTATACATATAGAGCTCATACTCCTGAGCAGACATCTTATCCTGAGCTATTCATGCATATAGTTCAAAAATTCTGCGTGGAGGTTATGTAGCCTAGAGAATCTACAGACAGCTGTTTCTGGCCTTTAGCCGTCATCAGTTTAGAGCAAACTCTGAATGACAAAATGTACTTTGGGATCGGGTTAAAAGATTTGGCAGTCTATTAGTGAAAATGAAACTTCACTAACGCCATCTCAATCGATCCTTTTTTTTTTATCTGAGACATACCACGAAGGCTCAGGCCTAAGTACTAGTGTACCGTGGGTGTCGGAGGAGGAGGGGACAGATTCAGTCTATTAAACACGTGATTTAAAAGACTGGAGGGTTCACATTCTGGGAAAGGCGTGGGCAGGAAGTTGGTTCCACACTCTAGAGACCCTTGGGATGAAAGTACGGGAGAAGGTCGATGTTCTATGCGTGGAGAGTTGGACGGTAAAGGGATGCATGTGCGATGTTCTTCTTGTGGTTCTGTTGGGATTATCCGAGGGAGGGACGATTTATCGTAAAATAGCGAAAGGTCACCCACGGCACGTCGATGGGCTAAGGAAGGGAGATTCCTTGTTAGATTGGGATCATTAATGAGTTCGTTTGCCTTCCTCTGGATGGAGTCGAGGATTTTAAGCGTTGATTTGGCTGCCGCCGCTCCCCATATGTGGGAGCAGTACTCCATGCACGGTCTAATCTGAGAGAACATACAGAGTATAAAGGTGTTAGAGGGAGAGAAGTATTTCGTGCTCGAAACAGAATCCTAACTTTTTAGCAGCCGATGAGGCCACAGAAGAAACCTGCCTGTGGCAGCTGAGGTCCCGCTCGTACGAGATGCCGACGAGATCGAATGTCTCCATGTTTCCCAAAATGTTTCCGCTCATCTGCATGCGTTGGGCGTTGGCAACCTTTTTACGTGATAACTGGCATGATTGATTGAGTTTGGATGAGTTAAATTGCACCAAGTTCTTGGCGCCCCAATCAAGAATTGTTTTGAGGTCACAGGAAAGGGATTCGTGCATGGCCTGACGCCTGCTGTTCAGCTCGGTCTCGGTACAGCCCTGGAGAAGTGGACACTAGCATGAAGAGTGCTGTCGTCGGCGTAGCTATGAATGGGGTTGACAGTGGAAGAGAGCAGGTCATTGATGTGCAGTAGAAACAGAGTGTGTGGCAGAACCGATCCCTGGGGCACGCCTGCATTAATGGAATAAAAATTTGACGCATGCCCGTCAATTACGACGGATATGCCTCTATTAGAGAGGAAGCTGATGATCCACCCACAAAGCCCTGGGGGAAGGCCGTAAGATGGAAGTTTGTTGAGAAGCGCTGAGTGCCAAACCTGATCGAATGCCTTGGATATATCAAGAGCAACAACTTGCGATTCGCCGAAAAATTCAAGCGATTTTTCCCAGTTGTTAGTGACAAGAGTAAGAAGATCTGCAGTGGACCTCTGTTGGCGGAATCCATATTGTCGATCGTATATCAGCTTGTGTTTCTCTAAGTGTTTTAGGATTTGCGAATTAAGTGACATCAGAAGCTTATCAGATCGCATCTTACTAAAAGATTTCATAATTCTAAATTAGTTCAATTGTAAATTCGTGAAGACAATTATGTGTGAATGAAAATGCAACAGTTCTTCAACCTTCTAAAATACAAAACGAAATAATTTAAAATTTCACATACCTCTAAGAATTCCAGAGCACTTTTCACACAGTTCAAACCCTCCGCGAAGTTTCTGTCAACAACAGATATTTTTGAGTAGAGGATCATTGAATTTATCATTTCTAACCATTGTCCTGAAATGAATACAAAATAACCTATAAATAAATTTCAAAGATTCTAAATGATTCCTTATACCTGATCCTCTGTAATGACGAACAAGCTGATTGTAGAGGTATGTCAGTATCAGCTGGCAATAGCATGTTTGAAAATCAGCTCTTGCGAATGGTTTTGTCAGGGAATAGTTGTCTTTGTACTGGAATACCTTGAACGGGTTCAGGATACCAAAGTACTCGACGTCTAAAAATTTGTTTTTATTATCCTAACATACATGCTTTCCTTTTAACTTGGCCTATTAGAAAAATTTGTAGAACTAATGAATATTTCGTTCTGAAATTTAAGGTGAAGCCTTGGGGATAAGGAAACTCTTCGACTAAAATATTCTCAAGTCGAAAGTGTTGCCACATCTATGTCAAACACATATCTATTTTCTTATATCAAATACACTGCGCAAAAAAACTTAACGCGCATTATGGAAATCTCAAATTTATTCTACAACTGAAGGTGTTCATAATGATAGTTATTTTTATCAGAATTATGCATGCATATGTTATCCACTTTCAACGTTTTTCTTCAATACAGATTTTTTCCCAGCAGGAATAAAAACGATGAGATTATCAGATTTTGAATGTATTGGCTCCATTCTGAAATCAGTTGTTCTCGATCAATTCTAGTGATCAATAGTTTTTCTTTCGTTTGATTTTCTACACTCTATCGCTATACAACGCGAAACACGCAATTTGACCCAAGAGGAATGTGCCCCAGCGGTAGTTTTGTGAGAAGAAGGGTGGACATACACAGAAAAGTTTGAAGTTTCCCATACAAGTGTGTCCAGAATGTTGCAGCGATTCAGGGAGACAGGTATGAATGTCCGAAGACCAGGACAGGGTAGACCACGGGTAACAACTGCCATTCAAGAACGTTTCTTGAGAGTTTTTTCGTTGGGACAACGGTTTGCAACCGCTCGCCTCCTTCAAAATCAGCTTGAGCAAACTCATGGGGTGCAAATTAGCACTCAGACAATAAGAAATCGCCTCAGAGAATATGATTTAAGGCCTCGTGTCGCGGCAAGAGGCCCACCTCTTACCCCAGCCTATCGAAGGGCGCGTTTGGAGAGCATATCCATTGGGAAGAGGCTGATTAGGAAAGAGTTCTCTTCACAGATGAGTCTACATTCTGCCTCTACCATTGTGATCTACGTTCCCTTGTATCATCCAGCTACTCTTAATAACTTAGGAATCCAACTCAGAGAACATTTTGAGTATGAACCTTCGTTTGCCGTACGCAAGAGGTGGAACTACCAAGTATTAAATCACTTATCAGCATTCCAGTATTTTGAAAATTGTTCATTCCTCTTCTTTCACATAAGATTCGGTGAAATCCTTAATTTTTCTTCCATTTTAAGTGTCTTTTTTCGTTCAAAACCCTCCCGAGAGAGCATAAATAATAAGTAATAAAGTCAATGTAGAGTTAACTTTCATTAAAATTGAGTTTTCAGAATGTGCGTTGATTGTTTTGCGCAGTGTATATTCTCGGAGGATCTGCATTTCTTAAAAACTTTACAGGTTTTTCACTCCCAGTCTCTGAAACAGAAAAACTAAAATTCTTAAATTTTTGCAAGACCAATTTGCTCTTGAAAAAATAAGTGCAGATTCTCGCAGGAGCACTTCATCTTAATCGAAATTTTTAATTTTTCCTGTTTCAGAGACTGGGAGTGAAAACCTATAAAGTTTTTAAGAAACATAGTTCTTATCTCATGACATTAAATAAATAAATAAATAAATCTCTATTTTTGAAACACTATTGTTCCATCAGGTTGTCCTACTAAGTATTCTGAATACAATGGTACTACTGCTGGAAAAAAAAGGATCGAACTTACAGAATGAACCCTCTTCGCTGTCCTCCAGTGATGGAGCCATTCCGGGACCAATGGATGCGCCCATATTTCCCAGCCCCATGGACTTGTAACCGAAAGATTTTCCGAATACACGGCTCTGCTTGGCATAGGAACCCATACTGTACGAAGAATCCTTATCGATATCCCTGAGTACGTTGAGCTGTGGGGGCTCATTGAGATCTCTGAGTCCATCGAAGTAACGGACTTCCTCAAAGATTTCTTCGGTCTTTGTTTATTCTGAAACGGAAAACAGAAATCAATATACAAGTTTGGAAAATTCACTCGGAGACATAGGATTTAACGTTCCAATGGAACAGTGGAAGTATCGAAACATCGGACATGCAGAACGAAAGCTGGAATCGTGGTGGGGATGGCGGTCCGCGATTCAAATAATTTCATCATTCTAAACGTGGAGAGCATATCAGTTTGAAAAGTAATTAGATTCTCCGTAAATTAGGATTAGGATCAATTTAGAAGGAAAAATTCAAATAAGTCAACAGAATCATAGAAAATTCAATTGAAATATTGAAAAGAAAAATATTATATACAGGGTGAATCCTGTTGAACTGTACATACTTCACACAGAGATAGAGGACACTTTGCTGGTTTCAAAAAGACCCCACACGAAAGGTCTCAAACGATTCGTTGAATTATACAGGATTTCCAGTTTTGGGTCATTTTCAAAATGCTCTATTGGACGAACGAATAATCACAAATTCATCAATTTGGTACGTAGGAGGACTGTATCAATTTCCATACAGCTGAGTTAACAGATTATCAGTTTCCAGGACCGGACTCTATTTTTCTGATATTATCGGATTTATGAAAAAAAACCCCCTGTAGATGAAAAAGTCAATAAAACCTGTCATGACAGTTCAAACTACACTAAAAACTCTACAATGAAGAATAATAAAATCACGTGGCACTCCAACAAATTAGAGAAAAAAATATTGAATATGCGTACTCGAGATAAATTTTTTGGACGGGCCTAATTCACATGGAAACCATACCCAAATGTATCAAAAGTTGAAGACAGGAGGATATTATCAGTTTAAATCCTCTCGATATTCAAATATTCCTATATTCAGGTAATTTTCGTCAGTTTCCAGGACCGGACTCTATTTTTGATATTATCGGAATTTATAAAGAAAATCACCCTGCAGATGAAAAAGAAATAAACCTGTCATGGCAGTCCAAACTACACTAAATAATCTTCAATACAGAGTAATAAATCACGTGGCACACGTACAGATTCAGAGAAAAAAAAATTGAATATGGGTACTCGGAGATAATTTTTTTTGTGCGGCCTAATTCACAAAAAAGCATACCTGAATGTATCAAAAGTTGAATATAAATGGTTAAGATCTTATACGCATTCAAGTATTCCAATATTTCAGATTGGGTTTTTCAAGATGATAGGTCGAAAGATTCGCCCTGAATTTGGAAAACCCCAAAAAACTGTTACGGGACGCGAGACCGAACACATTAAATAAACTACAAGAAATTTTCATGAAATCGCGAGACACCAAATAGATTTAACAAAAAAATTTAATAATCGTACTCAGAGATTATTTTTTTGGGCGGCTGAAGTTTTAGTAGAAAAAACTATACCGAAATGCATGAAAGTCGAATATTATCAGGTTATATCCACTCCCCATAAAAGTATTCCATAATCCCTGGATTGTAGGTATTTAATGTGTTCGGTCTCCCGTAACAGTTTTTGGGGGTGTTCCATATTCAGGGGGCGAATCTTTCGACCTATCATCTATTGAAAAACCCAATCTAAAAATGGGAGTCCGTCCCTGAATATTGGAATACTTGAATGCGTTAGAAGATCTCAACCATTTATATTAAACTTTTGATACATTTAGGTATGTTTTTTTTGTGAATTAGGCCGCACAAAAAAAATTATCTCCGCGTAACCCATATTCAATTGTTTTCTCTCTGAATCTGTACGTGTGCCACGTGATTTTATTACTCTGTATTGAAGAGTATTTAGTGTAGTTTGAACTGTCATGACAGGTTTATTGACTTTTTCATCTACAGCGTGTTTTTTTTTCATAAATTCCGATAATATCAGAAAAATAGAGTCCGGGCCTGGAAACTCATGATCTGTTAACTCAGCTGTATGGAAATTGATACAGTCCTCCTACGTACCAAATTTGATGAATTTGTGATTATTCGTTCGTCCAATAGAGCATTTTGAAAATATGACCCAAAACTGGAAATCACCCTGTATAATTCAAACGAATCGTTTAAGACCTTTCATGTGGGGTCTTTTTGAAACCAGCAAAGTGTCCTTTATCTCTGTGTGAAGTATGTACAATTCCCTGTATAATATAATATATTTCCATAACAGAATAACTAATTTAAGTGAAATTTATTTTGTGAATCAAAACTGATATACTGAATGTTTATGCAAAATTTAGAGAGGATCGCATCATTAGAACCATATTTAATTTTTGTAATTATTTATACAGGGTCTCTATAAATTATTGTAACAGCGCAGTTGGCTTTGGATTATGCAAACCACAGAATTCTGTGATCATGCTATGCTCTGATTGGTTAGAGATTGGCATTCTACAATCCAAAGCCAACTGCGCTGTTACAATCATTTATAAAGACCCTGTATTTTACATATTTCATTTATCGAATAATTTTCAGAATATAATTCCGATTGTGCTGAGATTCTGCATTTATATATTTGGTATCAATCTCAAGTCCCATATGAAATTTCAAGTTGATAGTCTTATTACTCCACCAAAGAACGAGCGCTCAAAAGCTTTTCTTAAATTTTTTAGTTTCACAATTTTTCAAAACCAATTTGCTCCTGACAAGTAAGTTCAAAGATTTACACAGGAGCATTTCATCTTAAATTAAATTTTTTGATTTTTCCTGTTTTAGAGACCGGTAGTGAAAACCCAAAAAAGTACCTCCTGTAAGAGAACCCACTGAAAAACAGATTGCTTGTAAGAAAAAGCTTCATATACTTTACACCCTCAAGACCTTCAATGACAGCTACAATGAAGAATACAAAAAAATGAAAAAAGAAGAAGACCAGAAAGGAAAAGAATACAAAGAAAAAATCCTTAGATTAGATCATAAAAACAAAAATCTATGGCAATGTGTGAAGGATATTAAAGAAATGGAATGTAGAAAGACAGCGGACATACATAGAAGGCAATCCGAGGAAGATAGCAAATGATTTCAAAAAACATTTCTCCACAGCAGCATACGACCTTGTTCTTAGACAAACTAAAAAATTAGATGAGCCACTCGTATATTCCGCGCCATCTGTCGGAGGAGGAGACTAAAGGTTGACGCTCACTTGGACGAGACGAGACGAAACGAAGCGACGCGCAGGCACGATTTGAACTGAATCGAGCGATTCTGATCTTCGCTTCGCGCCTCCCAAGTGAGCGTCTACCATTTGATTCAGTGCAAATCGTGCCTGCGGAAAACAACTCTTCGCTTCGTCTCGTCCAAGTGAAGCGTCAGCCTTAATACACGAAAAAATTATTTCAATTTGAGAGTTAGATGTCGTTGCATTCATGGAAATCCTATAGAGAAATAGTAAGTATGTAAATCAATTATTATCAAAAAACCTTTGAATTGTCAACTGACACAAGAAGTGGTTTGACACGTCTTTTGAAATATAATAAATTTCGATATACCTGCAAGAGTGAAGACGTGCTGTGTTTATGGATGTGAAAATCGAGATGCAAGAAGGTAATTATAAAATTATATATTTATGTAAATTCTGTTACCTTTAAGAATAAGATACTCGTAGTTTTCAAAAAGTTGATCCTCATTTCTCGATCCAAAAAGAAAATCAGATGAAAGTTCGTTGCAGGTACTATTTTCATGAGAATAAATTTCCTCACTCATCGATAACTTGCACGAATCCATTTCTGATATCCTTTTGGAAATTGAATTTCAAAAAACTTTGGCCTATATGGGAGTACCTACCTATTCAAAATGTGCACTACAGAATTTTTTGCGGCCAGATTTGACGATACAGATTCCTTTTTTCAATTGAGATTTTTTCACGAATTAGTAATGTTGTACAAAAACGATGGCGTTGAAGTTTGTTCTACTAGGTCTCATCTATTCTCCGTTCAGTTAGTCTATGACCTTGTTGAGAGAATGAAAAGTGTTCCGTTCACAGATAATACTGAACGTGCGAGTGGAGAGTTCACTTTTAGACAGGTAGGGTAGCTGAGAGGGAGATACTTCTAGCTTGTTCCAAATTAAAGAACAAAGACAGTTGTGGTTTGGAGGGATCTCTTTTAAAAGAGTCATCAAGAGCTCCATATACTTAATAGTTCTACCACTCACATATATTATCAACAACATGCTAATATACGGCATATTTCCAGAACAATTAAAACAAGCAAAGGTAATACCAATTTATAAAACGGAGGATACAAATGAGATGTCTAACTATAGGCCAGTTAGTATATTACCATCCTTTGCGAAAATATTTGAATTGATAATTGCAAATGAACTAATGGAATTTCTTTGCCAGCATAACATATAAGCACTATCACAGCATAGATATATTGAAGGAAAATCAGCTACTACTGCTATTTATGATTTCATAACGGAAATAGTGGAGGCAATTGAAGAAACAGATCTAACTATGGGCATTTTCTTGGATCTAATTAAGGCGTTTGATAGCATTTTCCATCAACATCTACTGTATAAAATGGAACAAAAACGTCGTGTTTACATTTTCGTTTCGATTTGACGTTCATAAACTGAATTATTATGCTATTTGGTGGTAGTTTATTGTGATTAAGGGTATTCCGGTTATTTAAGATATCTTCTTCTTCTTCTCTGTGCGGTGCCTTTCCGGCCGAACTGAGTCCTAGTGGCCCATTGTTCACCCGCATCGTTCAATAGACACTCAGCTCCTCAGACACGAAGACAGAAATGTCGCGAGCCTGCCAGGAGCCCTCTCACCATAGGGATAGAAGGTGTTGGATTTCTAGTGTGTTGACCTTAACTCATTAAGGTTCCCACAGTTGAACAAAATATGCTCAACCGTTTCATCAGTACTCCTGCACCACCGGCATAGGGAGCAGATCGTCAATCCCATTCTCTTCAAATGTTTGTTAAAAGGTGACCAGTCAATGCACCAGTCACCAGACCGAGTTGTTTCCTCTCCAGCAACAGAAGCCTATTGACCTCAGATCGCGAGGACGGTCTCTCAATGAGAATCCTCGACCACCTTAGGCCCACCCCAGCGCTCCATTCCGAGGAAAATTCCCTGTTCAGCCAGTTCCTGAAGAAACTTCTGACAGATGTGCGACAGATTGGCAGGCTCCGGACCAACAAATGCTATTTAAGATATAGCAAAAATATGGGAATGTTGTATTATATTCAGAAATTGTAAAAATGAAAATACAGGGTCTCTATAAATGATTATAACACCGCAGTTGGCGTTGGACTATTATAAATATTCATATTCTGATGTAAACTTAAATCTAAACAAACGCTACTGTCAGTTTAGGCTGGTCATCCCGAAAGAAATTGAATAATCTGACTGAAGTTATAAATTTGTAGACTTTGCATAAGAAACGATAAGATAAAAAATTTCCAAAGCAACCTACTGTATTAAAATCATTACCCCGTATAACCTGTTGTTAACTTTACCCTAGCTTTCTATCTCACTAAAGAGCTTGGTTAATTACAATGCAGTACTAATCACGCGTAGAGGCATCTCTATGTTTAGTTCTTCTGGTATAGTCAATCAGTAAACCAGTAAACCAAAAAAATTGTGGAAGTGGGAATAAGATAGTAGAGTGTACTATTTTTACTACTGTACTTTCACTAACACAATCTGTTTACATTATGCTAGTAGGAGAATAGTAAGTACTCTACCACCTGACCATTTATTCTATCAATGTAAACAGGACTTCTTCGTACAAGAAGTTGTAAAGTTGTATTCCCAGGACGACTTATACAGCGTGTCAAAAAAGTAACGTATCTCGCCAATAAGAGTTACTTTACTGTTTTGACCTGTATGGCTGTATAAGTCGTTCTGGGAATGCAACTTTACAATACATACTTAAGGAAAATTTCGCTCGAATCTTTTCTAGCCTATCGAAATATTCTCAACTTACAGCTTCGATTTTACAGTATTCATTAAGGTCGAAATGGGCGCCTCCGCACGACGCACACTTCCTGGTCTCTCTCAGCAGATATTTCACAGCTCTTGCGTGAAACATCTTCTTCTGAGCATCAGTCAACAGGTTATATGTCGTCTGTCTAAACCTGGAGGAGATGAAGCGTATGTAGCCACACGAAGCATACTTTGGAAGATCTCGAACGTCATCTGCAAGGTAAAACTTCGTTTTAAAAACTGCTTAGCTTTGTTATTTTTCAACTTACCCCAAATGTATATCCCAACACAGCAACACCTGACTCTTTGATCTTTGGTTGGATCTAACATCTTGTCCCTGATCAGAAGGTAGTCTCCCCCTTCACTGAAGTCGCCCTTAGCGCAACATAATACCCTCTTCTCGAATAGACTTTTCACGACTGAAAATAACAGGACATCTTTTTACAATTTTCACACTTTATGCGTTCCTGTTCCCGGGAACGGCTTGCTATAGTTTCAATCAATATCGCACCTTTCAGGAAGAATCGTTACTAAATCAAAATTTCTCAAATTGAGTTATCAATGCCATCTCTTTATAAATGACTAGCAGACCCAACAGACGTTGTTCTGTATACACAATAGTTATTTATACAAGGGAAAAACTTACTTTTAATTTTTTCTGTGACGGGAAAAAAATGTGACATTTTATATCTCTTGACAGGTCACAAAATATGACTTTTTAAGAAATTACTTTTTTCCTTGTCAAAAAAATGATTCTCTATGTAGCCGGGAAAAAAGTACTCACCTTTTTCCTCGGGAAAAAAATGAGTACTTTTTCCCCGATGAAATTTTGCATGAACATTCAGTATATCAGTCTCGATTCACAAAAAAAAATAACTCGAATCGGATATCTTGTTATGGAAATATAAAGATTCTTCTTTTCAATATTCCAATTCAATTTTCTATGGTTCTGTTCACACTGGTCACACAATTTTGCATGAAGCTTCTCATGAGCATCTTGCATATGGCCGCAACATTTCATTTCGATGGGTTTCGTTTTGTCTGAGATATTGGGGATAAAAACTTTGAATGGCCATATTCTATGTTTCATAAAACATGGCCATTCAAAATTTCTGTTCCTCAATATCCCAGACAAAACTAAACCAATCGAAATGAAATGGTGCGGCCAAATGCAAGATGCTCATAAGAAGCTTCATTCAAAATTGTGTGACCATAGTGTGAACAGAACCATAGAAAATTGAATTGGAATATTGAAAAAGAAGAATCTTTACATTTCCATAACAAGATATTCGATTCGAGTTAATTTTTTTGTGAATCGAGACTGATATACTGAATGTTCATGCAAAATTTCAAGACGTTCGCATTATCGGAACCACGAATTTAATTTCTTTTCATTTATTGAGTCATAAAAATACCTCATTTTCAACTATAATTTGAGCCAGAACGGGTTGTAGCAGAACAATCTGTGGTAATACAATTTATAAGAATTTCATGTACTTTCATTTTGTATGGAAAGGTTTTTCACGAAAAGTTAGATAGTTTCCGAGTTATAAGCAGAGAAAACTGCCAAGAATGAGATTTTTTCTCTTTTTTGTACTTTTTCAATGTTCCCTCACGAAATTTTGTTAGCAGACATCAGATTCGGATTCAGCACTCCAAAAACATAAAAAATCGAAAAAATCAAAACTACCCCAAAACTTTCTGCTAAAACCCTATTTGACTGTACTAACAGTGGAATATGCATAAATAGTTACAGTTAATAGGCTTATCCGTTTTGTTTAGTGAGTTGCACCGACGTAACTCCGGAGTACGTAGTATTGGCCTGTATGTTAGTTTTGTTTGGAGCTCCAAGCTGTTTTTTACCTACCTAGAGAGGTGTCTCTGGAAGAAGCACCACTCTGCATAACATAAATCAGGAGACTTCTGGGGAAACTATCACCAAGCACTGAGCTGATCTTGATGAGCAGTTGCTCTTGGTAGGTCATTGAGTCAAAGGTCATAATCAAATGTCCTTCTTTGACAGTTCAGCATCTATGTCCGAGAAGTCACATTTGGGATTGAGAAAGCAGGACTGGCAATTCATCGTAATCAGAGAAGGTTCTGTGGATCTTCTCCCTAACTGAAATGTCAACGAATTCGTCCTAAAATGACAGAAAATAATGAGGATGTTGCTAGGTTGACGTGAATAATGTTTTGTATAAGTATATGGGCCAGCGGAAAAAGTGGGTGTCTCGTCAAAATGAAGCTACTCACAAATATCCAGATTGCTAGTAATCATTTTAATTGTGGGTTCTGTGGTACAACTTCCGAGCGTAGGACTGGAAAAACGTACCACTCAATTTGTAGGACAATGTGACCAGTTCAAAGGAAATATTTGCTAAGCAACAGTGAAAAAATCAGCGGTTAGTAATAATTTTTTCAGACCTAGTTGTT
>CM024248.1:15775627-15828489 GCA_013421045.1 Propylea japonica
GTGAGGTTTTAGATGCAATTTCCCTGTGAAGTTGAAATTAAGGTTGATATTGAATATAGGTACCGGGTTTTTCACTATAATTTGACCCCCCCTTTAACTTTGTTACTGAAGGAAATACAAAAAAATGTTTCGTATGAAAGTTTCACGCAATCAACTGAGGTTTTTTTGATATGACTCCACAAACTGAAATATATACAGGGTGACCATCATATTGATGGCAACTTCATTTTTTCAAATGGAACACCCCGTATATTTTTCCATATTTGGTTAGCTCTTTTTCCCCTGATTCGAATATGTAACATATGTTGGTCTATCTTTCTTATTCTGAGCACCACAGTGTTTCAATTTCAATAACCATCTGGCATAGCGTTTTGGAAGTTCGTGAATATTTAAGGATTGGTAATGGCGCACCATTTTATGGCCACCAAATAGTCCCGATTTAACACACCGTGGACACGTTTTTATAGCCGTTCCTGAAGAAAAAAAATTACTTCAGCAATAATGATAAATAATCAATGAAGAGGACAATTAAATGATATAAATCAACCAATATTAAACCCATAATTCGGACTAATCCCGTCAACGCACACAGAATACCTAATGATAATATTGTAATGATTAGAAACAAATTTTGAAGCTTTAATTTCTGACTTGAATCAGAGCCATAATAATGCTATCAAAAATAGTTTAAACAACTTGAGACAACCATATGAACTATGTGTATTGAATGAAGGTGATCATTTTACTACCATAGTTTATCATTTTTCATTGGTTAAGTAATTGTTAAGTATTCATTTTAAAATAATACTTTAAAGTAGATTGTTTGGATATAATGAATTTCGTAGGTATTTCACATATTTTTTTATTCGGTATCATCATTTCAAAACTTTGAAACTTTGAAAATGAAGAGACACATCCACATACGCATTAATATTCAAGACCATCAGGAGAAATAGCCCTATCAAAAAAAGCAGAATATACGGACAGGGTGTCACATTTGAAAAAATATGGTTGCATTCAATGTTGTTCACTCTGTATATCTTCCCATTGACGTTATTGTAACTCCAAAAATGAGCATTTTCAGTAAACGCACTCTGCCACTAGTAAAATGATTACAGATTTTGGCAGGTGGTTCTTAAAATTTTAAACTCTGTGGTTCTCAGAATAAAGAGATAGACCAATATATGTTACATATTCGAAATCAACAGGAAAAGAGCTAGCCAAACATGGAAAAATATACAGGGTGTTCCATTTGAAAAAATGAAGTTGCCATCAATATGTTGGCCACCCTGTATATATTTCAGTTTGTGAGTCATATAAAAAAACCTCAGTTGATTGCATAAACTTTTATACGAAAGATTTTTTTGTATCTCCTTTAGTAACACAGTTAAAGGGGGGGTCAAATTATAGTGAAAAACCCGGTACATGAGGTGGGCATTAAGACCATGTCATCTATTGTGTCCCCCTTGAAAGAAATGCAAGTTACCTATCTGAGGTTTATAGTTGAAGTTCAAAATGGGTTATGTTCACTGTGACCTCAATTCTATTGTGCCCCCTACAGAGCTGCTCCGAACACACCCTTTACAGCTTGCCTTTCAGTTCCAGAGATCTGAGGAAATCCAATATCTGTGAAGGCTTCAACGAGGCTAGTTCCTCATTCTTACAAGTTTCTCGCCCAAGCATTTTCTCCTTAAGCTCGTTATGACAAAGCATTCCGTGACTGGTGAAAAGGGGTTTCTTCTCTCCTCCACCCTACAGAACAGAGATTCGTCAGTGTCCGATAATCCCGAATCTTCAACAGGTGCTTTCTGTGGCGACAGTGTCCTGTAGGAAGTCGTGAGGAGGTTTATTTGTTTCTTACCAAGATCCAGATATCTTTTGGATTTTGCTGTTTCAAAGTTCCGAATGAACCCAATGGAATGATCCATCCCTGGAAGATTCCGCCAGAATTTTTCCTTCTCGGCTTTCTTCTTCCCCGGAAACTCCCTTTTATAGGAACATTTACCACAGAAGGGTTCTGGGCCAATGAGTGACATTCGTGCACCCTCTTTGGCAAATGTATTGGCATCTTCGTTTCCTTTGGTTCCTGAATAGCCGGAAACCTAGATAAAAGAGACCTTATTTTTCTTGCCTACCTCATTGAGTTTGTTCTGGCACTCCCAGATCATCTTTGAGTCGATGACGTAGGAGCTCAGTGCTTTAATAGCAGCTTGACTATCTGAGTGTATGGCTATGTCGCACTTCTGGTTTTTCTTACTAGATTTATTCCAGACATCTTTCAATAGCTAATATTTTCGCTTGAAAGACGCCCATATAGGTGCCTAGCAACAGTGCACACTTCTTGGTACTTGGCCCGTATATCCCAGCGCCAGCTCCGGTAGAGGTTTTGGAACCATCTGTATACCATTTTATGGTTTTTTCTTTGGGGTTATAGTAGGTGTATTCATGTTCCCATTCCTATCTTTCAATTAGCAATGTCCTGATGTTTTTCTCAGTGCTCACTTTTTGGTCATTACATCAATAGGGATAGGGGGGTTTGCAGATGGGCTTTAGTCGTTCAGAGTGGACCAGACTCTTTGATTTTATTCTCTCTCATTACCTATATCTTTTCTAGATAAGGTGAGGATTCAGATGACTATGTTTTTCCGAAGCATATTGAAACAGATGTGCAATTTTCCTGTGAAGTTAAAATAAAGTTTAATATTGAATACATGAGGAAGGCATTTAGACCAAGTTCATCATTATGCCCCCCCTGAAAGAAGCTATCATCTATTGTGTCCCCCTCATAACTATTTTCGCGCGACTCTAACTCTAATGTACTCCAGTAACTGTAAGGGCTTCAAGAAGGCTAGATCCACGTTTTTCCTATAATTCTTCTTTCCAAGACATCTCGTACAGAAGATCCTCTTTCGTCTCTTAGACGCAGAATCTACACTGGACAGTATCTGTTGAGCCAACTCTTATCACATGCTTCCAAGGCGACATTTTCATGTTAGAAAGTTTTCCCTTTCTTGCTTCTTGGATAATCCATTCGCGAAAGATTCCTCCAGTGTGCTTCTTTTCAGTTTTCTGCCTTTTCCAATATTTCTTTCTTAGAGTTGCATGTGCTTATACCTGGACCAGTGAGTGGCATGTGTTGTGTGTTTCCCTTTCTTGCTAGTATGTTAGCCTTTTCACTTCCTTGATTGAATGACCAAGAATCCAGACTGAAGAGACCTCGCAACTCCATTGATAATTTTTTCGTTTACCCCATATTAACTTTAATCGATGACGAAGAAGTTCAGTGCTTGAATATGTCACCATGTCACACCCTGGATAGTTCCTTTCCAATAGTTTATGCATCTTTCGATTGCAAGTATTCCTATATGAAACTTGGAAGAGAAATAAGTAGGAACTCAAGAGTACCTAATTTTCCTCATAATGAAATTTAAAGGACCTCGAAAGTAGTTTTCCCCAAAATGAAATTTATAACATTGCACATACAACCTCTCCAATCGTAAAGGAAAATATATCTACCTAATGCCCTAGCATCTTCCGATCCGCTGAAATTGAAACCATATTTTACAGGAAATGGAATATTAGGGCTGGTTATAGCATGCATATCATTACAATGACGTCACATACGGGAATCGGGATGCCCTCGGCATTCCTGGACCGAACACCGCTTGAGTGCGGGATGCCCCATAATTCACTGAAGTAATCTAAAGGGCTGTGCCGTCATTTGTACTGGAGGCGTATTCTGAAGATAGACCTTGTCAACATATATATGTTAAGATTGAAGCTTTTCTGGATTGGAGGTCAATGCTTTTCTGTCGCTAGCAATGATAAATCAAAGGAACTATAATCAAACTGGGTACTCAGAATCCAATTAATTTCATAACAGTCACGATTTTGAGAATAAACGAATAATTAATTACCGTTTATTCATTGCATTGAGTCTCTGCTGACCTGGGATTTCCGTAACACTATATAATCAACTGGCAATAGGAAATAAAGTAATTCTATTTGGTCAGAAAGGAAATAAAAAAGACGATAAATTTGCAAAAAGTGCATTAAAGCTGACACCTTCTGGACCTCATGTTTTCTGTGGGCTGGTTCGAACCAATATAAAAAATAGATTCAGCAATGAGAATAAAATGAAAGAATAACCCTCTGAAGAAACACTCCTGGGTCCACTCGAGTCAAAAATTCGTTATGATGCCATGTAAGGATTATGGTGCTATAAATGCAGTGGAGGACTCTTGGTTCAATCAATAAATTAAACTTTGAATGTTGCTACTAGTCCCATACTCAAGTTCCTGAGTCTTGATATATCTCCCACTGAATGGAAGTGGTTTCGTAGTTTAGTTATAGTTTAATATGAGTCACTGCGACCTCAAGGTCTATTGTGCCCCCTTACAGAGCTGTTCTGACTACAGCTCCCCTTACAGAGATCTGAATGAAATCCAATATCTGTGAAGGCATTCGAGGCTAGTTCCTCACTCTTAAAAGTTTCTCGCCCAAGGCATTCTCTCTTTAAGCTCGCAATGCCAAGGCATTCCGTGACAAGTAAATTGGGGTTGCTTCCTCACCCAACAGAACCTGCACTCGTCAGTGTCCGATAATCGCATCCTCAACAGGTGCTTCCTGAGGCGACAGTGTCCTGTAAGAAGCCAGTGAGGAGATGTAATTGTTTGTTACCAAGATCCAGATATCTTTTGGATCTTGCTGTTTCAAAGTTCCGAAGGAACTTAATGGAATGATCCATCCCTAGGAGATTTCGCCAGAGTTTTTCCATCTCGGTTTTCTACCTCTCCAGAAATTCTTTTTTATAGGTACATTTACCTAGACCACAGAGGGGTTCTCATTTCATGGAAAGCATATATTCATCTCTGATATATTCCTTGCCCATAGCCCTTTCGTTGGAAACTAATGACCAGAAATACTGCTTGAATGTATTGCCGCTTTCTTTTTTTTTCTCCCACGAATGTCATCTTGTTATTTAGGACATTTCTTGATGAGTTTTGAGGAAGTGATTTACTCTCATTGATGCTCCGAAGATTCTGTTCTAGAGCAAAAAGTCTCTGCTAGAGCTCCTTTATGTCTGTCTTCTCCCTTCTTATGAATGTGTTCTTGCTATGGCACAGTTCATTCAACATGCCCAGACATTTCCACATCATCTTTGCACTAATTTGGTGCTGTAATGTGGTCGTGATCTTTCAATCAAGATTAAACCGAGCACATCTTTGAGTTGAAGAGTAGATTCAAAACATTTTCTGCTGTATTCATGTATGCTCAGTATCGAGTAATTCAGGGGAAGTACATTTTCATTATTTCCATCGCAATTCCTTTCCGTTGGTTACTATGTTTGTTAACGTAGCTAAACCATGGGATGAATAGTAAAATTAGTGACCTCAGTGTTGAAATTTAAACTAATAATGAACTTGTACTTACATTTTCATTACATAATTGTAACATCATTGATCTATCATCATATTTCTCTTATTATCATAAATTCTACCACCGTGCATTTTCATGATACGCACCCTTTACCGTTATCAGCTGCGTTGGGTAGGATTTGAATAAGTGGATCGATATGGCCATAAACCCATATGATGTTAGATGACAGATGTTCTAGCTAGAATGGCTGTGTTCAAACAAGAGTTCGGACGTATATTCCTGTTTACAGGAATAATAGGAAATTGGAAGAATCGAGTGCACAGGCGTTTTGTAAGAGCGCTGGAAAACCGAACTCTGAAGAGCATGCTCTTGAATTTTTCGCAGATATTGGATATTGAAAAGCTTCTTGAGGGTTTTTTCCGTTATCGAAAACATATTCGACAAAAAAGGATGGCCCTCTCTGCCTATAGATGAATCTGGCAAGTAGCTGTTTGACAAAATTCGGGGTTTGCTTTCAATTATGATGATAAATTTTTGAAGTGTTCTTTTAAGATACAAAAAAGATTCTTCAAATTTAGTTTCGTTAGTAGGTAGGTACGGAGTGTTTTGATATATATAGTTATGAGATCATCTCCTCTAGGAATTGTAGACGTCAACAGCCAACACCTCGGTCCATCCCAGGAATTGTACTCGAAAGTGTCGACATGCAATTTCTATGTGTATGCACTTTTAGCTTTCTTTTGAGAGTGGACATTAGATTTAGTTCAGTTAGGAAGTAACTTCCATTAGACTCACTCCAAATCTTAATCTGTTAAATTTATCAATTCTTTATCTGTTAAGTTGTAATTGATATTTTGGAAAGAAATAAATCTTTTTAAAAACAGACTTTAAGAGACGGAAATCATAATTGGCGCTGCGAACAGGATATCGCAACGGGGTTTTAGTGAAAAGTGACTAAAATTAGTTTCCGCTTCGAAAACGTTCGACGTCTCCGAGGAACTCCCGTTGAGTTTTAACTCTTTGTGCGATATCGTCAAACACCACCATCAACATCACCTTCAACCCGAAGGAAATCCAACTTCAACCCGGAAGGAATCAACCTACCCACTTCGACCAAGAAGGAAGGAACAACCCACTATAGGATGCAAATCTTGGTGTAAGTCCTTCAAACCCATCCAATTTTTTCTTTTTCCTTTATCAGTCTAATGACAGATACAAATTCTTCTCAAGAATTAGAGATAATTGAGGATTCAGAAACTTTAGAATTAGGTTCACATATTCTTAGAAATAGTAGATTTCAACCTTACCCTAGAAGAAAAATGAATTCTAACCAAGCTTCTTCTAATACAGTAAACCCAATCGAAGTAATGTCTAGACAGGACTTACAATTGTTATTAAACTCAATTCCGGAATATTATCCCGGCCAAAATCTATCAATTTTCATAAACGAAGTAGATAATTTATTGACGCATCTGCAAGGCAGATTGAATCAAGATCTAACTTACGCACTGAATTTTTCGATAAGATCAAATTGAAAGATGAAGCTAGGGACTTCATAGCTTTTCAAAATGCCTCTGATTGGCCCAATATCAGAAGGGTATTATTGCAAAGGTATGGAGATCAACGCAATGAAGACTTATTAGTGTCCTCTTTATCACAATGCGTACAACAAAACATGAAACATATTTAGACTATTATAGTAGGATTTCAAAAAATTTGAGCGATTTGTTACAACATTTAACCCTGAACATAAGAGACCAAAATTATTTGTTATACAAACAACAAGACATTCAGAAACTAGCACTCAAAACATTCCAAATAGGTATTCTAGAACCATACAGATCTTACCTTAGTAACTTCAACTGCATTAGTTTAGAAGACTGTATTAATAGATGTCAATTTTTCGACAATAGAAAGCAGGAATGGGAATACTGCGAATTTCTGCGGAAATCTCAAGAACAACCAAAAAAGCTAAATTATAATCGTACTTCACCTCAAAATTCATATCACTCGTAATTACCACGAATTCCCGAAAGCTCAAAATCGGAATCAAAATTTCAATCCAAACTTTCCAAGCAATGCTCAAAAATTTTCTAACCTAGTACCAACGAATAACCAAAATTTCGTGACGAAATTATAAGCATCAATCTCCTCCTGAAAATTCTGGAAATCCAAACGGCTTTCCTTATTGCATTAACACACCAATTCCTAATAACAGAGGATACCCGACAGCTCGCGAAGTGTTCGCGGACCACAAAAGTTCTAATGTCCAAAAATCAACAAAAGCCAACTCCTATGTCTATTTCGACTAGAAACACTTTTAGGCAACCTGCCGCTCAGTCGATCTCGACGAGAAATTTTTCACAAAACAAACCGACAAGAAATTTTATTTCCGAAGAATTATTTAACGTTCAATCCGAAGGTGGAAATCCTGAAGATTTTGAATCAGAATTTTATGATCCAAACGTTAATTCTCAAGATGACTATGAAAATAATCTTACAGAAGAAGAAAATTTTCAGATAGCTGCCTGGAATTCCCAGAAACATAGATCTAAATTGTGTCAAAATTAAGTCCAAATTGCCCTACATTTATTTACCAAAAATTGACCTCAAAATTTTGATTGACTCAGGAGCAACAAATTCAGTCATTAATTCAAAACCCGCGTTTGAAAAATTCTTCCAATTTTTATACAAAGAAAAATTTAGCGTCTCTGGCTTAGGAAACACAATCACTTCAGATAATAATTTAAATATACCAATTTTATACGAATTAGGAATTTTTGAAAATATTCATTTACATGTAGTTGATTGGCATCAAAATTTGACGCTCTATTAGGAACTTCTGATCTCCAAAGATTAGGTGCGAAAATTGATTATAAAACTCATACATTAGAAATTAATGATCTAAAAATACCTTTCAACCTCGAATATTCATCGTCCAAACTGAAACCACGTAATGAAAAAGCAAAAAATTTCATTAAAATCCTGTTTCCATAGAAAACGGAAATGTCCTTCTACCTGAAATAAACTTTCAACAATTTTCAACTCCAGAATGTATTGCTCATGCTAGGAACGGATTTTGCACTATACCAATTTCTCAACCAATAGAAAATGAAGTACAAATTAATTTTGTAGAAAGAATACCTGTGAAATCGATTCACGAAACAGAAATATCAACCCCTCCATTAACACATCAAAATTTTAAACTTGCGAAAAACATAAGAACTGCTCACATGAACTCTGAAGAAAAAAGAAAATCTTCAAAATATGTAATAAATTCAAGAATATTTTTTATAACGAAGATTCAGATCTTTCATTTAGTAATACAGTCAAACACAAAATTCGAACAAAGATGAGGAACCTGTTTACGTAAAATCTTTCAGACACCCTCATCACATGAGAAAATTATTCAGGAACAAATTCAAAAATTACTTGATGACAAAATTATACGTCCGTCAATTTCACCTTATAGTGCTCCGGTATGGATCGTTGACAAGAAAAAAGACGCATCAGGTCAAAAGAAGTACAGAATGGTTATAGATTATAGACGTCTTAATGATAAAACCGTCGAAGATAAATACCCTTTACCGAGAATAGAAGAGATTTTGGATAACTTAGGCAAAAGTTGCTATTTTTCTACAATCGACATGGCAAAGGCCTTTCATCAAATTGAAATGGATCCTGAATCCATAGAAAAAACTGCATTTACTGTAAACAATGGCCATTATGAATACCTTCGAATGCCTTATGGATTAAAAAACGGCCCGAGTACTTTTCAACGTGTAATGGATAATGTTCTCAAGGAATACCTGCATATTTTTTGTTTTGTTTACATGGACGACGACGTAGTCGTATTTTCAAAATCATTGCAAGAACATATTTATCACCTGAAACTAATTTTTCAGAAAATTCAAGAATATAACCTTAAAATTGAACTCGACAAATGTGAATTTTTGAGTAAAAACGTAGCATTCCTAGGACATGTCATAACACCTGAAGGATATCGCCAAATCCATCAAAATTAGAAACTATCGAGAAATATCCCCTACCGCGTTCAGTTAAAGAAATAAAGTCGTTTTTAGGTTTAATAGGTTATTACCGACGTTTTATACAAAATTTCGCACATATCGTTTCACCATTTACAAAATGCTTGAAGAAAGGAGCAAAAATAAATTATCAAGATCCGGACTATGTTTATGCTTTCCAACAATGTAAAGAACTATTGACAAACGCCCCAATTCTGGTCTACCCAGATTTTGAAAAACCTTTTAAATTAACAACAGATGCTTCAAATGTAGCCATTGGAAGTGTTTTATCACAGTCAAACCGCCCTATAGCCTACTATTCGAGAACTTTGAACTCGGCTGAAAGAAATTATTCAACATTGAAAAGGAATTATTAGCAATTCTCGATTCAACAAAACATTTCAGGCCCTATCTTTTTGGACAAAGTTTTACAATCGAAACTGACCATAATCCTCTTGTATGGCTTTACAAAATTAAAGAACCAAATTCCCGCCTCATACGTTGGAAATTAAAATTAGAAGAATTTGATTTTAAAATAATTCATACTAAAGGCAAGGAAAATAAAGTTGCCGATGCACTTTCACGAATTGAAATACATAATCGAGAAAACGAATCACTTTTATCTGAGGATGATCTGAATGTAGAAATATCGTCCATCTTACCAAATGTAAATGAACTTCCCGAACTAGGTGACGAAGAATTAGAAACCATTCTGAACTCTCAAAATAACGAAAACCCTCCTGTAAACGAGGAACATGAAAATCCGAACAATGATAATAACTCTGATGCTACTATTCACTCTACTCAAGAAGACAACGGAAAAGTTATCCCAATTACGGAAACACCTGTTAATATTTATCCCAATAGAATTATTATGAATATTGGTGAACAATTCAATTTGAAATACACTAAACCTTTTGGAAAAAATACGTATTGTGTATCAATAAGACAAAATTGTATGACAAACGATTTTTCGAACCTATTCAAAGAAATTCTGAGACCAAACGAATCTTATGGAATTTATTTCAGAGACAATAAATTGCGTTTACCCCTCGTCAGATTTTGTAAAGAAACATTGAATTACTCTGCAAAACTTGTAATCAGTAATAATTATTCATTGGATGTTACCTGTGAAGAAAATCAAAAAGAAATCATTTCAGAATATCACGACAAAAATCACAATGGCATTTCAGAAAGTCATAAATTTTATCAAAAAAGTACTATTGGCCAAAAATGAAAAACAAAATAACAGAAATAATCAACAAATGTGAATTATGTCTTCAGTCGAAATACGAGAGACATCCCTATAAATTGAAATTCTCTGGTCCACTTCTTGCGAAAAGACCATTTGAAATAATCCACTTAGACACTTTTCCTTTCTAAATTCAAAGTTTTTGACTATAATAGATCTCTTCTCTAAATATGCTCAGTCATATCTAGTCAAAGATGGTACAGCACTTACAATCCTCAATAAATTACGTCATTATTTTTCGCACCATAATATCCCCAAAAAATTGTCTGCGACGAAGGAAGAGAATTTCACAACAAAACTTTCACGGAATATTGTAAATTGAACAAAATTGATCTTCACTTCACAACGGTGAATAATCCAAGTTCAAATTCTCCTATTGAGAGATTTCATTCTACAATCTTGGAAAAACTTCGAATTTTAAAATTGAAAAACCCTAATGAAAATCCTTCAAATCTTATGATTACTGCAACACTGATCTATAATCAATCAATACACTCAACTACCGGCTATTCTCCATTTAATTTACTTTATGGTCCCTACGAAAAACTACCAGAATTTGATCTGAACATGACCGTTTATGAACAGTATAATGAAAAAAGGAAACAAGAAATATTACCATTTTTTGACCATATTTACCAACGGAATAAGGAACGAGGACAGAAAACATTGAATAAATTAAACGAGAATAGAAATGACCCTCCCGATTTAGAACAAAGAGAAGTCTATGTTGAAAGAAACAGGCCCAAAAAAACTGACCCTCCTTTTGAAAAAGTTAGAGTCGATCAACAACAACAAAATAAATCAGTGGTCTTACCCAAAAATCTAGAGAAACCACAGCTCATATCAAGAAAGTCAAAAGATTAAGGAATAATACTTGTTCTTTTCAGGATACCGCTAATTCTCCTGATACGGACCCCAACCAACCAGGCCCTTCAGGTCAACAAAATAATCAGTAATGGATACTTTGAAGAATCTCTTTGTAATGCCAAAATTCTTGACCACTACCACAATTTCCTTTTTTTCATAAACATAACCAATTTACAAATTAATTATGATCAACTCAATTACAACTTTATTGCTCTACAGAAAAATCGTACCATCGATGAATTATCTCACAGAATTTATGTTCAATTGAAATCAAATCTAGTTCAAATCGAACAAATATTACATAAATTTTTCAACAGAAAAATTAAAAGAGGCTTGGCAAATTTCATTGGAAAAGGAATTAAATTCGTAACCGGAAATCTAGATGATGATGACCTCAAGACCATTAACGAAAACTTAGAGAGCCTTCATCGAAACAAAAATTCTGAAATTGAAAGAATAAATAAATTAACTTCATTCGCTAACCATTTAACGCAGAGATATTCTGAAGACTTAGCTCTGTTGAACAATAACATTTTCATACAAAAATACTTTTTGAAAATATCAAATCAACTGAGGAATTTAGAATCATTATCGAATACCAGATACTACAATCAGAAGAACTATTAAATACTTTACTAATGATTGAAAGAACACTTAGTTTCGCAATGAAAGAAATACCAAATTTAGAAATTATAAAACTTCAAGAACTTCAATTAATCGTTACTTATTTGGAAAGAATTTATAAACCACAGCAATTATCACCAATTGATCAAGTTCACCTGTATAAAATAATAGAATTTGCGAAAATTTCTGTCATAGGAACTGATGAAACCATTACATTCCTCCTTAAAATTCCTATCCTCAAAACCTTGATTGCAAACTACTCCAGAGTGTACCCTTTACCTAATAACCAAGATATAGCTGTAATACCTCCAAAGAAGTATTTAATCAAAATCAAGAATGAAGAGTATTGGACCGATGAAGTATGCGACTCCAGATTAGGCAGTTCCATGGTTCTATGTCACCAACAACCAGTCAAAGAAACTTGTACCCTAGCATCACCAGACCGGTGCCAAACTGTTTTAATAGAAAATAACTACAAGATAATTCACATTCTGAAGAATAAACAGCTTCTTACACTGTTCAAGAATCCACAGACAACACTTGAAGATTGTCATGGAATTATTACGAATAAATCTATCCAAGGAACAAACCTGTTGAATTCCGATTGCAAAATTATCATCGAAAATTCAATATTTGACAATACAGTACCAATTTTTGAAATTTACACTGGAAAAATTTCAAATCTCCCATTGAACTACAACTACAAGGTAGATCTTCAATTGAAACATTTATCAGAACCAACTTCAATTCTCCAAGAAGCTGAAAAACTTCAAGACCAGCCCCTGTATTTGCAACCGACATCTCAAATAATCCACATAACGACAAGTGGTATTTTGCTTTGTTGCATTATCACCGGAATAATTCTAATTATAAAGAACAGAGCAAGAATTTCCGAAGTTCTCTTCAGTCCCAGGAAGATCATCCGCATAGACCTTGAAGACAACACCAGGAAAGAAAGCGATAACGAGGACGTTATCTAAACTAAGCGGGGAAGAGTTATGAGATCATCTCCTCTAGGAATTGTAGACGTCAACAGCCAACACCTCGGTCCATCCCAGGAATTGTACTCGAAAGTGTCGACATGCAATTTCTATGTGTATGCACTTTTAGCTTTCTTTTGAGAGTGGACATTAGATTTAGTTCAGTTAGGAAGTAACTCCATTAGACTCACTCCAAATCTTAATCTGTTAAATTTATCAATTCTTTATCTGTTAAGTTGTAATTGATATTTTGGAAAGAAATAAATCTTTTTAAAAACAGACTTTAAGAGACGGAAATCATAATTATATGTCTTTTCAACCTTGAATGCACTCATATACCTAAAAGTTGACAGTTTTGAGTTTACCATTTGTGAAGTTTGGATCCTAATGCTGCCAACAACGTTGTGGATTCTGACTTGAGTTCTAGGCACCCATAACTGCTCATTGGTAAGAGGGCGCTTCCTTCCAGCTTTCATCCAAAGACTCGTCAGTATATAATACTTATTCACAGGGCTGCCTTAACGATTAATACTTTTGATGGACAGTAATCTCTTGTGGCTAGGGAAGAAACCTTTAGAAGTCGTTTTTGGAGAAGAAGAGAGCCGAGAAGAAAAAACTCTGGCAAAATCTCCCAAGGATGGTTCATTCCACTAAGTTCCTTCGAACTTTGAAACAGCAAATCCAAGAGTTCTGGATCTTTTGTAGAAACAATCACTACTCCTCACTGGCTTTCTACAGACAAAGTCGCTTTCAGGAAGCGTCTGTTGAGGATGGGATTGTTTGGACATTGACGAGTGTAGGTTCGTTGGGGAAGAGGAAAAACCCTCATTCACCTAGCCACGGAATGCTTTACCATTGCGAGCCTAAGGGGAAATGCTTTGGGCGAGAAAATTGAAGAGCTTGTGAAAGCGTTGAAGCTTTCACAGATATTGGATTTCCTCAGATCTCTGAACTAGAAAGCGAGCTGTAAAGGGTGTGTCAGAACAGCTTCTGTAAGGGCACACGATAGACTTGAGATCGCAGTTAACCGTAACACTTTTTAAACTAAAACTAACTAAAATGGAGTATCCCGCTAGAACTCAGCAAGAGTTTCCTTAACAGTCTCACGTGCTCCCTTTCCCTCAGATCTCTGGAACTAGAAGGTGAGCTGTAAAGGGTGTGGTCAGAACAGCTCTGTAAGGGCACACGATAGACCTGAGATCGCAGTGAACTGTAACCCTTTTTAAACTAAACCAACTAAAATGGAGTATCCCGCTAGAACTCAGCAAGAGTTTCCTTAACATTCTCACGTGCTCCCTTTCCCTCAGAGCTCTGGAACTAGAAGGCGAGCTGTAAAGGGTGTTGTCAGAACAGCTCTGTAAGGTCACACGATAGACCTTGAGATCGCAGTGAACTGTAATCCTTTTTTAAACTGAAACCTAACTAAAATGGAGTATCCCGCTAGATCTCAGCAAGAGTTTCCTTAACATTCTCACGTGCTACCTTTCGAAGATAGGAACTTGTGGAGACTGAATGCGGGTTTTACAAAGCTTATTGTCAATCCACTCGATGATTTGGATTGGAGTCGATGGTTCACGTCAGAAATTAACCGAATTTTGCTCAGAGATATGGCATTCCATCAATCAACGTGATCGAAGTTTTTGTTAAAACTCAGCTAGGCTTACAGACACCATTGATCACTAACGCAAATAATGTTGATCGTGATATCGTTCGGGTGAAGAGACATCATCCTTGAACTGATCCTAGTTGCTGAGTTTCTTGACGAGTCTGGAACATAAATAGATTTGAAGGTCGCAGTACATGATCCCTCATTCAATCTAAATCTTAGTCGGTAGTAGGACAGATTGGCGCTCTGATAAGGCATTCGGGCCTAGAACATTATTAAAAAATTCTTGAAACGTTTAATACGAGAAAAGTACAAATTATCTCAAAACAACAACAAGAATAAGCTACAGCCCTTCACAGGGTTTCCACAAACTTTCAATGCAGATTATGCGAAGAAGTGAAGCAAACTCCGGAACATCCTGTAACAAAATATCTGGCTATCGGTTCCCAACGGAGAAATGGCTGGAGGAGGAAATTTTCAGGAATGAAGTCTGGTTCCTTGAAATCACTCTATTTTCAGAGTTCAATAAGTAATAAGTATCTGGAATACGCCGCATTTGTGGTGGCGTCACACGTCAGAGACAGGGCGCCAAATAAACCTCTTTTAACACTGGAATTTGAACTAGCCATTGTTCTATATATGATTTCATAGTATTGAAGAAATTTTTAATGAACTGATAATGAACAAATAAGCCTTTTTTCATCTTAAGAGCGTTTCAACAACACACAAAGTCGTACATAGAAGACGCTAATTCAATTCCAATTCAAAAAAACTGTTTAGGTTTTCACTCCCAGTCTCTGAAACAGAAATTATTTAAAATATTTCAATTAAGATGAAATGCTCCTGCGAATATATTTGCACCCGATTCGTCAGGAGCAAATTGGTATTGGAAAAATTGCTGCCTAACAGTAAAACGAAATAAATGGAAAAGGATAATGTAACGTTTCGGTGTCTATATCAGTTTATCTTCAACAAACTCGTAAAAGCTTCAGAATTGTGTTTTGCAAACAAAAAACTGATATAGACACCTGAAGTTACTTATTCTTTTCATTTATTTCGTTTTACTGTTAGGCAACTATTTTTTCAATTCCCATTTGCTTCGTACAAATTAGTGCAAAGATTTTCGCAGGAGTATTTCATTTCAATTGAAATTTTTATAGTTATTTTCTATTTGAGAGGCTGGGAGTGAAAACCGTAAAAGTTTTTCAGAGATGCAGAATCCTCACAGATTATATTTCAATCGATATCAAATTCCAATGTTTGTTTGGCACCCAGTGACAGCTTGTGACATTACTAATCCGGCGAATTGAAGGCAGAGTACCGCAGACATCACAAGACACTCTTGAATTGAATAAGGAGATCCCAAGACATAGAAGGTGTCTGCAAAGAGTAGAATAAACCATAATTTTCTAAAGCGTAGGATTAACACTCGAGGATGTAATCATTCATTTAATTGCCCTAGCTACATTTCTGCTTCGATATGCAAAATATACCCATGAATCTTCTTCTGATGCTCCCTAATTTCCAAGATCACCAATAACCCCTGTATCTGAACACCATTTACAAAGATTAATCTTTCGTTTCAGAAGCCCACCAGAGCGCATCTTCTTCCGTAGACACGTCGCCTCAGGATGAAGAGCGCGATTTCGACGTTTCGGATACAGAATCATATCAGAGGACGGCAATCTAAATCGGCGCAGACGACACAAGACTGTGATACATCGTAGGGGGATCGTGAACCCGAATTATTGGGTTTCAACACTTCGCCACGCTTTAGACTACACCATCAAGTCTCCTCCGACACTGACCTTACTGACGACGACTATGAGTGTGAGTTGGCTGGTACGGAGAATAGGGCGCAGTTTATTGAGAAGAATGATGGTGAGTATGCAATCTTCAACTTATTTCTTAGTTGGAAATCATTAATTCAATTGTAATAATTCTTTGTTATCCATGACGAGTATTAACAACTCAAAACTGTGAGCAATCCAAGGACACCAATTCGAAAACAAAAAATACAAATATTTCTACCACTTCATATCAAACGAACTGTTCTGGTCCTTGAGTTGCGCGAATTTTATTTTTTCACAAACATGGACTGATTTGAGTTCGACTGATTTTTGACATTCATCAACCTTATTAGAATTTCGGTGAGTAAATTGTTATTTAATCAACTAGGTTATTAGAGAGAGCAACAAATGTTCAAGATATTTGTAGGCATGAGCGAAGCGCATGACTTTAAACTCAGTAGCTTAGCCCTTATCAAAGAAAATGCGAATTCCTTAGCTGAATGAGTGAAACACTCGAAAATCACCCCATATACAACAAACAAATGCTATGGACTTTGGTGATGAAAATAAGCAGGGATAGTTCATATAATTTTTTTTAGAAATCGACCCCCTTTCCAAGATACAGTCTTTGGAAGGCGATGACAGGTTGGCAGTTTTTAATTTTTTGCAGCTTGTCAAAAACACTGAGTCATAAATTATATTATACATGATATGAAGCGCTAAGTAGATGTTACTCACATATCTTTTTTAAATCTCATAACTTTGTTATTAGGGGTTGAAAATAACAGCGCTCTATGATTTTTGTTCAAAAATTGTTTTCGTGGGATAGATTTTCGAAAAACAGAATATTTTGAAAATTCAATTAAATTCTGAAGAAGAAAAGTCTCGTGTTAAATTTCGATACAATCGATATTTTTCTCGGGAAAAATAAAAACTCACAAGAAGTTATAATCACTGTTCATTCCATTTCATCGGATGAGTGTTCCATAAAATCAATATTTTAAGATATTGTATGTCTATGACAGGAGATAGAGATGTTCTATAAATTTTTCTGAAGGTTTGATTGCTGATTTCCGGAAGAAATTTATATCCGTAATATTTTAATTTCACAAATTGAACTTTCTTCTGATTAATAAGCATAATTGACAACACTAGTTTTTTTTCAGATACATTAACGCAGAACTATAATAAATGTTCAAAATGACTACCTCTATTCATGCATCAACTCTCTTCCTCGTAGACCTTCGTATTCTTTCGAATATCGCGGTGATATTTCTTATGGTTTCAAACGAAGCCACAATTCGATCTCTCAAATCATTTATGTTCAATATGGGCGTCGTGTAAACTAAAGATTTAAGAACACACCTTCTACAAAAATCCAATGGATTGAATCGGGCTACCGTGGAGGCCACGCCGCTGGACCTCCACGACCTATCCAGCTATCCCCTTATGTGACATTCAAGTACTCTCTAACGCTAATACCAAAGTGAGCTGGAGCTCCATCATGCAGAAATATGCTTGCCTTCTTATTTACAGAGAATATTTACCAGAAGAATTGGTAGCTCGTCTTCAAGAAAACATTTATACTTTTGCGAGTTCAACGTGCTGGGTAAAAAAAGGACCGATCAAATGATTTTCCAGCACCTCTAACCTTACATTAATGAAAACTGTTACTGGTGTCTACTTCTCAACGATTTGGTGTTGGTTTTTCTTCAGCCCAAAGATGAATATTGTGAAAAATCATAATTGCATTTCTATAAAAAAAAACAATTGTGATCATAAACAATATCTTAGAATATTCATTAAGTATATGGTACATACCTACGATGGAAGGGAATGAACAGATCATAACTGCTTGTAAGTTTTTATTTTTTCCGAGAAAGTATTGACTGTATCGAAATTTCGCAAGAGACTTTTTTCTCCAGAATTGAATTGAAACCATAAGAGAATTTTATTTTCCAAAAATCTATCCCACGAAAACATTTTTTTAATGAAAATCATAAGGGGTTGTTATTTTTCACCCCTAATAATAATAACATAAAAAAATTGTGTTAGTAACATCGACTTGATGAATCACATTATGTATAGTTTTATAATCCAGTTTTTTCAGGTCTCCTAAAAAATAGAAAAGGCTGTATCTTGGAAAGGAGGCTTATTTTTACCGAGGAATTATCGCCCTAAGTCCTTCGAATTTCTTTACAGTCACCCTGTATAGTAGAATCAATCTCAAGTCCTATATAAAATTTTGAGGTAACAGCCTTATTGCTCCACGAATAACGAGCGGTTTGAAGGCACCAGCTCATGGCTATTATAGAACTGTTTGACATGAAATAGTTCCTATTAAAACCATTTTTTACACTTGAAATATTTCGAAAGACCGTCATGATTTCCAACTTGAAATATACCTACTCATTCTGAGTAACTGTTCAGAACCAGAATATTGATTGAATGCTTCTTCCACAGACATCAACACCTCAACAATAACAACGTTGAAGAAACGGAAGAGTTTCAGATAGATAAAATAGACAGCTCAATCGCCTAGACAGCGTTGAAAATATCCAAAAAGTATTCTACGACAAACCTGTGCTCAATTAGACTGCGAAAATTTGAATCAGAACTTTTGTGACTTAGAGAGTAGTTCTAACACTCCACCCAGGCAAGTGACGAAGATACTGCCGAAAAAGTCCCTTTCCAAAAAATCGAGGTTGAACTCAACATAAAAGCAGAAGAAGTGACATATAAATGTGCGGCTTACAATGATGAGGACAAGGTTATTCAAGAATCTCCCAATGAAATTCAAGTGATAAACTGTCAAGAGTTCCCTGAAATACCTTCAGAAAACATCGTTGGTGATTTTGGAAGAGAAGTCGAAGATGAACTGGGACGAATAGCTTCAAAAAACACCAGTTTTTTCATTGATACCGAACTTGAAGACATACAATTTGACTTCAAAGTAAGTTTCGAACCTTCCTGGGAAAGGGCTGTCGTGCAAGAAATCGAAGAAGCCATCGAAAAACTTACAGAATTGTTAGACTTCGAACCAACTGCAAACACCTACCAATACGAACCGAATACTGAAGAACCGTTCACCAAACTTCAACCGTCCCAAGATTATTGTCTTGAAGAAACAAATAACGCTCAAGACCTAATCGAAAACAAAGTGAACGAAGCTGTGATCCTCGAAAATCTAGATGAAACTTCTTGTGAAGAATCTCCAGAGTCCCTAGAAATCGAACCAAGGCCTGAAGAACTGCAACTTGAGCAAATAATCGAGGAAACATTAAACAGACTTGAGGCTTCCAACGAAGACATCCCACCAGTCATCCTGCAAGATTCTAGAGTCATCCAAACCGACATGGCTGTCATACAAGACAACAGGCTCTTGGAGAGCATACAAGACAGAACCGAACACAAGACAAAGGCAGCAATAATCGATTTGAATGACAACAGAAGTAGAATCAAAGATCACGAAAAATGGAAGTAGAATCTGAGATAAACGAGCTCAAACGAGATTCTAACAGACAGTTAGAAGAAATCGAATGCCAGATCAAGAAGATGAAGTCTGATACTACATTGAGTCCGAAAAGTGAGGAAGAAATGGAAAAATTCTGCAAGGAGAGCATTACGAAGGACTACAAAGAGAAGGAAGACGATACTGTTGTGAAGAAGAGAGAGAGGACTGATACCGTTGTGAGAAGGAGGAAGGATTACAACCAACAGTTCGGTAGTTTGATCCAGTTTCCAAGGAAAGATGGCATCGGCAAGCATGCAGCCAATAGGCGGTCAGTTCCTGCTGCGAAGGAGAAGAAGAAATCTCATTCGGAGCATTTCGGTGAGTTGATTTTTCACGTTTATATGTTCTGATACAGTTTTATGTAACCGAAGGTGGTCATTACATTCCATTCCTGTCTTGGAATGGAATATGGATAATTTTACAACTAGTCCAACATGAATACATACCGATTTTGGTGTGTGACTTCCCGCCGTTCGGCATTAGTCCATGTCCGCACTGCAGCCAGGTGTCATGCTGCAGTGTCTTGCCCATTTCGTCTATTAGTCGTACATTACGTCGTGTGCCTATTATATCAGTTTTTTTATGTTCGTGTCGTTTGCTTTTCTATCTATTCTCAACTGTAGTGTCGTGTTTCCGTAGTTTTCTGTTATTTTCTGTCTTATTCTGAGTATTCTCTCTATTGTGCATTGTGTTCTGGCGTCTGGTGTCTGGTGTCTGGCGTCTTCGTCCTGTCCGTTGCATTGGCATTAAGCCTGGTTCTCAGAGCGTCGACGTGAAGCCGGCAACAATCCCCACTTCTCCTATTTTCTCCCTCGCTGCCGCAGAATACAAGTGAAGTTGGTTTATTTCAACTACAAAAAAGGCGTGTCGCTACAGATTTTGACAACCAGAAACCAAAAGGAGGGGTCAGGGAATTTTGTTGATATTCTCTGATTGGTGGAATAACTGTCGCGAGCTCCACGTCGAAGCTCTGAGAACCAGGCTCAATCCGCTTGGCTCTGTTAGGTTAAATCGTCATGGATAGGCTTTCATATTTCCATGTCCCGTGGCTAGTTGCGTCGCTTTAAATGTCAAATTGAGTCTGTCCTACATGAATACAGAAGAATTTGGTTATTTTTACCTGAAATAATCTGGAAATATAGTAAATTTTAACGGGTTTAGAAGAACAAAATAAAAATATTGTAATGATTTGATACGAGGAATTGTTCAAAAAATAAACTAGAATGTTCATATCAAATTCTTATGCTCGAATGTCTCTTATTTTCTAATTTTTAGCCGATAGTGATCTCAAACGATTAGATTCAACTCACTGATGACAAATTCGATGTTGAATTCAATTATGTCTGTGCGGCCATCTGTAAACAAGGTTACTCTCGAAAGGATTGTCCTAGAGACTGGAAATTTTTCAGGACGGGTTCGGTTCCTTTGATGCCATGGTTAAGTTCGTTAATCATTAAGTACAAGTAAAAATGAAATTGATCTATCAACAATATTTATTTTCTCGAATACAAAAAAAAAACAAAAATAAGCTAAAATGATTGATGCAAAAGCTGAAAACAGCTTTTTTGCTTGCCCAGGCAAAGCGGTACAAAGCCAATCTGTGCGCACTGGCTTAGCTTTGGTACTGCACAAGGCACATCTGCTTTTGGGGCTGAGGTGCATTTTTCAATATTTTAGAGCGTATGTCAGCAAAAGTTTCGTTATCTGAATCGCTGTCATCATTTACGTCCATCACCATCTCATGTTCACTCGAAACTTCAAATGAATCTTCTGATTCATCACCGGATGGCAAAGGTTCGAAATCTGAGATATGGTCATCTAAGGATTCCATTATGTCCAACAAATCTCTACGTGTCATTCCTACTAACCGGAAAGATAGATATTCATTATCACACATTTCCTGTAGAAAAATAAAAAATTTTATATTTGACTCCGACTTATAATTTTTCTCTTTACTGGAGCGGTGGTCCAAAAACTGGATTCCAACATCAAAGTCTTATTCCTATTGATCAATAAAATTGAATCAATATATGAGAAATTACTTACATATTATGTTATGTACAACACTGTTTCAACACAGAAATAATTGAAATATACAGTACGTCGGAAAATCAATATGAGGACAATATTGCACTGAGAAAAGAGAATGAATATTTTACCAGAGGTCGTTCGATACGGGTTGCTAATACGTTCTAATACGTTGTTTTCACATCGCCAGATGGTTGGCCAACGGTGGTACAAAATTTGAGCGGCTGCTACAGTTCGAAAATGCATTTAAATGGCGGTTCAAATACAGTACCACCGCATCAGTTGGGTCGAAAAATTGGTGCTTCATATTGTGGACCATCATCGCCATAAGAGTTAAATGTTCTATACCAATTCAAAGCAGTAGGCAAATTTTTTTGGGAGGTGGGTTAATACCTACAACCATAGAAAAGTCTTTTGTAATCATCGCGAAATGTTAAATATCTGAAGAAACAAAACGACTGAAACAGAATATCATCAATAAGTCCCAAATTACAGTTACATTTAGTGTATATTCCGTAAATCAACCGATGCAACCAGACCAGTCGATAATATTTTGACAGCGGTCATCTTGTGGTTGTTTTAGTTGAAAATAATTAGATTTATTTTCAATTTAGTCCACTGGAACTGCAAGATGAAAATGGGAATCAACTGAAGAAGGAATCATTTGGGTAGGCAAGTTGTTGAACAATCGAAAAAAAGAGTACCTACAAATAATTTTTGTAATGATAAAAAATTACAGTTATAAAATATATTTTCGATGCAGCATATTTACAAGGAAGAAATAGTTCAAAATAAATCGGACAAAATATCAAAATCTTAAATCAATGAAACAAATAATCAGAGAATAAATCGACACAACATAAAATGAAAAAATATTCAGTCTAATTCAGCAATACAAATCACAGTGAAATATACAGCTAGCACAACGATTTAAAATATAACCTAAATCCCAAAAGACAAAAACAATAACAAACCAAAGAAACCGAAGAATTTCCTCGGTTTTTCCTGTAGCTGAATATTACCGCTCTTTTCTGTAACCGGGTTCCGTAAATAAACTGTTTCGCAGAAACCAACCGATAATATCATATTTACGGAACAGAAAAATAGCAACCAAACTAACCAGGTTGATTTACAGAATATAACCCAAGGTTATATTCCTTACATTTTTTCTTCAAATTCCTTCAATATTCCCAAAACAACTGCTCTTCTACTAGTACATAACGCTATCGAACCATGTCAGGCTCTCCAAGTGCTTATCTTTTATAATCTCAGATGTTGAAGTAACGATTCACAGTTCCCATAATTCGAACAGCAGTTTTTCGGCCAAAATATCGAATTCAATTTCTTCTTAAATAAGAATCTATATCATGCAGATCAGAAAGCTGTTGATACAAAATCAAGCTGCTCCAATCCAAATCATTAAAAAACTCCAACCAGCGACTGGAAAATTCATGAAATCGCTTTTTCCCCTATTTTCCTCCATCCAGCCATTGCGTACTCCTCTAATTAGCTCCATAATTCATTATTTTACGTTGGCAAGACTGATTATCCGAGTGCGGATGACGCGTTATGAAGAAACAAGAAACAACCCCATTTACTACTCAGACAGGGAAACTGGGTCAAGAATTCCAGGGGTGGCGAAAGAAGGAGGAGACTCGCGTCTTGGGATTTCACCCTAATTGAACTAATGGCCTAATGGATGTTTGTGTCACTGAGGAGTTCATAAATAAACAAGCTTACTCGCTAATTCACGTCATTGTGCGTTAGAGGCAGGGATTGGGAAAAGATATTTGTCACTACGCGTACTAGGGGGTGAGAAAAATGATGTTTTTTGTTTTTCCTATGTATGGACTTTCGTAGGTACAACAATGTATAATTTTGATTGATGAACATTGATCTCACTCCTTCACATTTAGTGATGAATAGGGTAGCACATGAGGCAATTCTTAGAATATCTAGGGAAGATAGAAGTAATGAGAGAATTAAAGGTTAGAATGCCCGGTCCTCTCTGAACAAGTACATCTCATCAGCGAACCTAGATAGTGCTCTTACGATCAAAAAAGCGAGCATCGAAAAGAGCTCCATGCTATGAGAGAAGAAAGAATGGGAAAGGGGATGGACTTCCCAAAATTTCAAAGTGAATACCGTCAAATGGTAAACATATGGTTCAAAAACCAGTAGGAGATGAATTTTTCATTTACGGGTTGCATTCGAGAGCGTCTACGTAAATGCAGTTTGCTTCGGATCGATTAATTTTTAACGTCAATCGATTCACTAGACTGAGCTCTGAAATTATCAGTATTAACCGTTTCTATAAATCTTACATAATTTTTTGCAAAATTCTGAAATATAGCGTTAAGAAAAGTCCCTTAGCCATTTTTTGTACAAAATTTCAAGATGATAATTTTTAATGCTTATTTGAGGGGGACTACAGACTGAAAAAAAAGAAATTCATTTTTTTGGGAAAAATGCCTTTTGAACGTGATATTTTGAACGCTGCAAATATCGATTCAGGAGTATTTATTTCTGTCTCACCTACCTCGAAAACCTATTAAAACATACCAAACTCAATGAAGTCCCCTATACTTTTCAAATCAATTCAGTTTGTAGATTTTGCATTTTTCATTTTCGAGCTGCGTTCGAGAGCGTCAGAGTAATGCAGTTCGCTTCGAATCGATGAATTTTCAACATCAATCGATTCACTAGACCAAGCTTTACAATTATCAGAAATAACCATTTCTGTATATTCTACAGAACTTCTGCAGAATGAAATATATAAATATAGCGTTTTAGGGGTTTCAACCCCTTGGCTATTTTTCATCCAAAATTTTAAATAATCATTTTATATGCTTATACAGAAAGGGACTACAAACTGAAAAAGAATATGCTATTCATTTTTCATTTCGGCTGTTCAAACGGAAATTATGAGAATTTGAATTATCGAGTTTTAGGGAAAATGCCATTTGAACGGTTTAATTCTAAACGCTTGCAGATATTGATTCGAAAGTATTTTTTCTGATTTAGCTTTCTCGAAAACCTATAAAAACATACCAAATTCATTAAAGTTCTTCATACTTTTCAAATAAATTCAGTTTATAGATTTTGCATTTTTCATTTTCGAGTTCCTACCTACGTTCGAGAGCGTCTGCGTAATGCAGTTCACTTCGAAGCGATGAATTTTCAACGTCAATCGATTCATAAGACCGAGCTTTATAATTATCAGTAATAAGCGTTTCTGTAGATCCTACAGAATTTTCGCAAAATGCTGAAATATAGCGTTTTAGCTATTTTTCATCCAAAATTTCAAAATTTTAGATGATCATTTTATGTGCTTATATTGAGGGGTATTACAAACTGAAAAAGAATATGCAATTCATTTTTCATTTCGGCTGTTCAAACGGAAATTATGAGAGTTTGAAATATCGAGTTTTGGGAAAAATGCCAGTTGGACTGTGAAATTCTGAACACTTGCAGATATCGATTCGAAAGTATTTTTTTCTACTTCAGCTACCTCGAAAACCCATAAAAACATACCGAATCCAATAAAGTTCGCCATACGATCTGGTTCAGCTACCTCGAAATCCTATAAAACTATACCAAATTCCATAAAGTCTGCCATACTTTTTGAATAAATTCAGTTTATAGATTTTGCATTTTTCATTTTCAAGTTGCGTTCGAAAGCGTCTACGTAATGCAATTCGCATTTTCTACGTCAATCGATTCATTAGGCCTAGCTTTAAAATTATCAGTAATAAGAATTTCTGTAGATCCTACAGAATTTTCGCGAAATGCTGATATATAGCGTTTTAGGGGGGGTCAACCTCTTGGCTATTTTTCAACCAAAATTTCAGATGATCTCTTTATGTGGTTATATTGAAGCACAGCCGTCTATAGAGACTTTAGACGGCTGTGATTGAAGGGGACTATAGACTGAAAAAGAATATGCAATTCATTTTTCATACCACACCTTCTGAATAAACAATGAAAGCAGAGAATAATACTAATTGATTAAAATCAACCAATATTAAACCCATACTTCGGAACTAATCCCGTCAACGCACAAAGAACATGCATGGTGGTAAATCAAACGGAGCATCCATAGATAGCTATTTCGCCCTATTTGGGGCTCATCAGTATGGAGGAGCTCAGTTTGAAAGGCATTCTAGGTTCCCTTACTTGAAGAAATGTCGCCCAGCTCTGAGTATTAACAGAACTAAAACGCCATCTCTTAGGATCCTTACGAACACCTACCCCCCCGCATGAACTCTGAACGAAGTGCGAGATGTTTATCCTTTTTCATACAGACTGGTGGTAGACCGGATGTGGACATAACCCTCAGTCGATGAAGTGGAAACGCTCGTTTCTTCTTCGTCGTAAACCGACGTGGTGATAATAGTAATAAATGAAAATTATCGCGTTAATAGGAACGCAGGTATAATATAAACAATGAAAGCAGAGAATAATACTAATTGATTAAAATCAACCAATATTAAACCCATACTTCGGAACTAATCCCGTCAACGCACAAAGAACATGCATGGTGGTAATATCAAACGGAGCATCCATAGATAGCTATTTCGCCCTATTTGGGGCGAAACCGGTCTACCACCAGTCTGTATGAAAAGGATAAACATCTCGCTCCTCCATACTGATGAGCCCCAAATAGGGCGAAATAGCTATCTATGGATGCTCCGTTTGGTTACCACCATGCATGTTCTTTGTGCGTTGACGGGATTAGTTCCGAAGTATGGGTTTAATATTGGTTGATTTTAATCAATTAGTATTATTCTCTGCTTTCATTGTTTATATTATACCTGCGTTCCTATTAACGCGATAATTTTCATTTATTACTATTATCACCACTTCTGAATAAATTCAGCTTATAGATCTTGCATTTTTCATTTTTGAGTTGCGTTCGAGAACGAATTATTTCTCTGATTTGGTGGCAGTTTATTGTTGCTAAGGGTATTCCGGTAGGTAATTATAGCTATGCCAAAATTACGAAAATGTTGTATTATATTCAGGAATATATAATTACATATTAGAGTTCGACAGTAAAGTGCTTTCCATCTCAATATAGAGCTTGGTTGATAACAATGCAATGCAGTACTATTCACTCGTAGGGGAATCTCTATGTTTATTTCTCACTCTGAAATGTTCACTAACACCAAGACAAATTTCGAAAGGATATGCCTGCATCTATTCTCTTGTCTACCCCATTCGTTGCATGAACTCAAACTTCACACATCATCCTGTAAACGAACATCACACCTTCCGTATTAATACGCATTACAGGGCTTTTCTACGCCATAAGTCTCATGAAAATGCCGCTGTTAGGTGTGATGAACGACCCAATTATCGTGAGCTTTCATCTCTTTGTACCCGTTCGCAACCCTCTCCGATATTCCCTGTCCTACCATTTATAAATTTGAATAAGTAGCGGGGCGTGTGAGGTTCCAAACTCAATAACAAAATTACCTACGACCAATTTCAGGTTCACGCCAATGAAAATGTGCGTATTTCTGTTGCAGGTAGCTTCGATGTGTATAATATTGAGACGGCCATGCCTAAGATTGATCTGGAGGCCATCGAGCTGCATCTGAGGGCTGCGAGAGAGGAAGAAAGAAGGGTGAGTTTGATTCAACCAAATTTGAAGGGTTGTTTACCACAAATGCATATGGTTCGTTGGTTTATAAACAGCACGCCAATTTATCTTCGGAAAAAATTCTATCGATAACCAGGGAATATCGAGTTCACTTGAAAAACATTGAGAGATCTTTTCATCGTTATATCATAATATACAGGGTGTCCCGGAAAATGTGAGAAATCTCACATTTTCCTAGCGGCCCTTCCTACGAAGATACGACCTCCTAAATGACGCCACTGGAAATTCATTCTAGTGAAATAAATTTCAATTACTTACTTCTTTCATTATTTTTTTTAAACGGTCAATTTTATCTACACTGAACGAGAGTCCTTTTTCTTTAGCTTAATGTTCAGGGTATCCAAATTTGTTTTTTTTAGCACCTTATCATGCAGGGTGTTGAAAATGTAAGCATCAAGATGTACAGTCCGAATGTACGTTTTCGAATATCACTTGACGAGAATACGGCACCTGGCTCAATGAAGTTCGCATACGCTTTGAAAGATCACTTGTCGAGAGTACGGGGACTTGCCTGAAACATTGTTTAAGGACCAATAAGGAACGCGGGTTGTATCTTGAGGACA
Source organism: Propylea japonica (assembly GCA_013421045.1). Lineage (NCBI taxonomy): Eukaryota > Metazoa > Arthropoda > Insecta > Coleoptera > Coccinellidae > Propylea > Propylea japonica. The sequence continues at coordinate 15,803,921 of CM024248.1, forward strand.
CTAGACACGAATCCGTCTCAGAGGTGCATCTGAGAGAAATAATTGTTTGCATTAATTTGAATGATGCCATATGAATCTATAGGCGTTTTTGGATACTTACTCGGGGATAACTCGATCCCTAACCTTCGCGTTCGTTTATCTAACCTGAACATCCAAGCCGTGTTCGGACAGTACGGTGGTATTAACTCGATCACTGACTCAGGTTGACATATCGTAACCCTACACGAAAGCAGGGTCGTAGAGTCACCGCATGCAATTCAATTTTGTATTTGAAGAAGACTGGAATAAGTCTTCTACTCTTCTCTTAGTAATTTCATATATTCTATTCCTAAAAGTTATAGAAAGAAAAGAGAATTTGGTTCAGTGTGAAATGTGTGTTCCATGTGCCGAGAAATAATGTGGAGCGACTTCTTCATAACTTTGTATGCAGATCCTTCTGCATTAAAGCTAAAGCCTTCTTTACTTCTCCAACATATAGATACTCAAAGATAACATTAAACATGCGAGGACACACCCGAAATTATAAGAAAGATTTTACAGAAGCCAATAATTCCAAGCAAAGCTAGAAAAAACTAACTGGAACGGAAAAAATAAATTCTCAACTTCTTTAACATTTAACATGAAAGGACACACCAGAAATTGTAAGAAATATTTCACAAAAACGAATAATTGCAACCAAAGCTAGAGACAATCCGAAAATAAATTAGGACTGAAAAAATAAATCCATGAAATATTTGGTTTTGTTATTGATACGACTGTCCCTTCAAATCCTAAACCTGATGTGTTGGTTAATTTAAAACCCGGGTCCGTGATTCGAGTAGATCCGTCACGTGACCCAATGGATCGAGTAAGTAACCCGGAGTAAGTTTCCGAAAACGCCTTATACCTATAGATATTGAAAGAGATCAATTGAATTCGATATGATTATTTTCATGAATGGTTTCTATAAAGATGTTATATACATATAATACATACAAATAATATATGAACAGATACGTAATACGAATGTCATGCTTTCTGCTGCTGTCTTCCTATAAAACAGAACATAAAACAATTGATTCGGTGTATTTAGGCTATTGCGCACCTATTGGCCGTTGGCTGGTGATATTTTTCGTTGAGTATAGATATTTTATTGCAAATAAATCTAAATATAGTTTATGATCAACTCCTACGGGCTTGCCATTACAATTCGTTAAGCATAAATGCGTTCCCAATAAATTCTCATAAATATAATATTCATTAATACAAAATAATGGGAATAACACATGACTTTCTTGGGGAAATGAATGCAGATATTAATTATCATCCAGTTCAGAGTGAAAATTCACTACATAATCAGAATATGCTAATACTAATAGAGTATAATATCCGATAAATGTACGATATTAAATGTTTCATTACCGCTAGAGCGAATTGACAGTTTTTTTTAATACGGGGTCTTTATGAATTATTATTACATCGTAGGTTGCTTTGGAAATTTTGTTCTTGTCTTTTCTTACAAATTTATAATTCCAGTCACATTAATCAATTTCTTCCGGAATATCCAGCCTTAAATAACAATATCGTTTGTTTCAATTAAAGTTTACATCAAATATAGTATATAACATTACTAGCAAGGTAAGAGGGTTTTTACTGGCGAATGGAGGATATAATTGACGAGTCGCAGGCGAGTCAGTTACCTCCTTGAGCCAGTAAAACACGTTACCTTGCATGTATTGTTTTATATTTTATTTGTTTCTCATTTGTGAAAAGGTTAGATGAATTCAAAAAAAATCTCAAGAATTTGTCGCAAATGTCGTAAGCTATGCATTATTTATGATTATTTATGACATCGGAAAATTATGACAACTGTCAGTTGCTTTACGAGAGGGAAGTCTTTCGAGAATATTTGCTCATTTCTGACGAAAAAGGCCAGATCCAAATGAAACAAGGCACCAATATCGTTTTAAATACTTTTATAACGTTTATTACTAAAAATATTTGTTCCTGGAACGATGAAATTAGAAGAATGAATGAAATTAGAAGCGAGTACGTGAAACTGTCAGTGAGTTTACAGGTCAAAAAACCTCTAGGATATTGCAATTTTGAAGAGGACAACAAATAGATACGAATAAAACAAGGTACGAATATCGTTTTCGAATAGTTTGAGAACGTTTATTGAAAAATACATTTGTTCCAGGAACTCTGAAATTAGAAGGATGAATGAAATTAGAAGCAAGTACTTGACAACTCTGAATGTAAATAATATGTACTACTAACTTGTAAAAATTTTACAAGTTAGTAACTGTCAGTTTTACAAGTTAGTGACTTGATAAAATAAACTTTCTTGATTAATATTGTGTTTTTGGAAACTGACGTTTACAAATGAAAACAAATAAAATATTTATAATATTCCAACGTCAACTATGCTGTTTTATTATCATTTATAGAGACCCTGTATTTTCCCACTCATAAATTGAAAAGAATTCTGACGTGAAGTTAAACGCTTTTTCGTGCTTGTTCGTATCAGGAAATTCGAGATACAGTCCTATAAGGATTAGAGAATGAAATTTGAATGAACAAAATAAAACAATAAATAGTATTACTTAACGGAAAATTATCTATCTCCTGAAAGGAACATAACAGTGATTATAAACATTTTATCGCACATGAATAAATACTATAAAAATCGAATTCCAGTTAATCATAAATGCAAACGAGAATATGTTTCCAAACATAGGCGTACCATATTAATTATTTTACACTACTGGAAAAAAATTAAAGGATCAAAAAAAAATTCCAAATTTTTCGGCAATTTTCAACATGCCGTAACTTTGAGAGGAATGGTCGTACAAGGAATTTACGAAAAGGAAATTGTAGCTCCAGGTGTCTAGTTTTTGGATTAGAACTTCAAAAATTTTAAGTTTCAGTGGTTTTCGAGTAATGATAGAAAAATCAGCAACAAACAAATTCTCAAAATTTTACCACTTTTTTTTCTTGTCTACGAGCGTGGAAATTTTATTTTTGCATAATCGTTATAATGATGGATACTTTGTTAATTCAGCTTTAATTAATTTTTTTATTGACCCCAATACGTCCACTTCTCGCCGAGATATCAGTCTTCAAATGGAAAAACAGGGGTGGCAATACCCGTTATTAAATTAATAAAAATTTTATTTGTTACTTTATTTAATTTTTTTTCTGAAATTTATGTAGGTACTATCTGCAATTAAAATGTGCAAAAAGCTCGAGAATATTCTTTTTTGCCTTTTTTAAAGATTATGAGCTTCTCAGGGCAAAAAACGTGATCCTTATTTTTTTCAAAAATTCAATCGAGTCAAACAAAAAAACGGCTCGCTGAATTGAGTTGGCTCTTCGTAAGGTTTTCATCAACATATTGAACTGTGAAAGTCACACTTAACATTATTGGTTTCCTCAACATTTCCGATCCAGCGGTAGATTTTCCAAGAAACCACCAAAAGCCCTTTTTTTGTTAAATTTTTATATTGATGCGACATGAAGAAAAAAAATTTCTATGAATAAGCAATGGTTGTTCATTAATGGGAGTTCATTTAAGGTCTTGAATCCCTTCTTCAATTTTCTGTGCGATCATTGGTTGCTGAGAAATCGATAATCAAAAACAAATGGATCCTTTTCCATTTGAAGACCGATATCTCGGCGAGAAGTGGACGTATTGAGGTCAATAAAAAAATAAATTAAAGCTGAATTAACAAAGTATCCCATCATTATAACGATTATGCAAAAATAAAATTTTCACGCTCGTAGACAAGAAAAAAAAAAGTGGTAAAATTTTGAGAATTTTTTTGTTGCTGATTTTTTTTTCATTGCTCAAAAACCACTGAAACTTAAAATTTTTGAAGTTGGAGCTACAATTTCCTTCTTTTAAATTCCTTGTACGACCATTCCTCTCAAAGTTAAGGCATGTTGAAAATTGCCCAAAAATTTGGATTTTTTTGATCCTTAACTTCTCTCTTTTTATAATTGAGCTTTTTCTTCTAAATCTTGCATTTTTCAAAAGATTGCAACAGATGAACATTTGATTTATCGCTTTTCCAATATGAATAAGTCCTTAACTCCATTTGTGCGAGAATTGTCGTGTTTAGGGCCAGACGGCCAGCATGATGCAACATTTAAACAATGAAATGAATGCTGATGCATACGTAACACTCAACCGCCAATTCGGATCGCTTGAAATCGTTAGCTTATTTCGGTGATTTCAATAATTTTATTCTAGAAAAGACTAGGAAAAGAAAGGTGAATATCTAGTTCACCGCCCAGTTACCGATTTTCAAAATATTTGGCATATTGTTTCGTCATGATGTTGTGATGCCACAGTTTCAATTTGAGCTCTGGCAAATCAATATTTCCCGAGAAATCGAAAAAGACATTCTACAAATCGTTCATTGTTCAAGTGCCAGTTATCTTAATTAGAGCCAGATCTTTTTTTATTCGAAAATAGGTGTTTTTGGGTGACTTCCACTTTTATAAATACTTGGCACTGTTCCTATCTTAGCTCACCTATCTCAAGCTACCCTATTATAGCTTAGGTTAGGTTAGGTTAACTAAGATAGGAACAGTGCCAAGTATTCATAAGGTTGGGGAATCACCCAAAAACACTTATTGTTCACTGAAAAAACAGAGGTCTGGCTAGTATTAAGACAAATGGCATTTTAATTATGAACGATTTGTAGATTTTTTTTTTCGATTATGTTCGGGAAATATTGATTTGCCGGTGCTCAAATTAAAACTGTGGCATCATTACGAAACAATATGCCAAATATTCTGAAAATCAATAACTGGACAGTAAACTAGATATTCTACCAAAAATCAGGCTCGGCCCACGTCACAACGGAATCTCAACCAAATTCCGTCAGCTCCAGAATGATGTTAATTAGTCCGTTAGCACGCCTATGTGTGGGATCCGACCACATTTCGACCGATATGACAGATAGGAAACGACATCAGTGTTGATTCACAAAGCATCTCCTACACTATTAAACCAAATACCACACAGCTGGTAGAATAATGAATATACGCCCTAATTTGCGCGCGACTTTACAGGATAACTTTTCGGGAATGCGTTACGAGCTGTACCGCACTGATCTGACGCACTAAATCGGATGATCTAATTTTTCCTGCTGAGTAAAATTGTAAACACAGATTGTGAGGATATGTGCTACCGTTTCGTATAGACAGGATACGAAAGAATAGTTTTTGTTTGTGAATCAGTGAAAATTTGGAATATGAGCCTGAAAATGGAGTTTCCAAAACCCTACAAACCGGCAAGGGTAGGTTGTTCATCATTTTTTTGACCATAATAACTTCTTATTTAGAAGAAAATGAATTGAACGAATTCAGAATATTCAGTTTCGATAAAAAAGATCAAAATTATTTCTGAAATATACTTACTTTCAGTATGAATATCAACTATATTTCTGTTATCAACAAACTTCTCTAAACTTACAAGACAACTTCGATAGTTCGGACATTCGCTAGCCCAGACACTCCAGTAATCCGGACACTGATATGATTCGGATATTTTGAAATTTATGCCTCTGAAATTTGGGCGCTAAAATATTCTTTATGCGAAACAACAGAATTTTCGTGCCTGAATAAGTAAAAACGGTAACATCTCGGTTGGAAACATAGCGGAGTTTTTTTCAAATTTGGAAAAAACCATTAGCGTACCATTCTTTCACCAAATTTACTCCGAAGTCTGTATGGATGCCACTGGTGAATAAAATGTGTTTGGTGCGTTCTCAGAATCTTCGAAAACGAAAAGAAAACGGTGTCGAAAGTATTTTCAAAATACCAATTTTTTCTTCAAATTCAAACACCTCATACATACAATGCGTCGGGTCCATAGGAACATTATATCATAAAATCATCTGAGTATTGAGATCCCGAAGGAGTTTCAACCAAATTAGTTTCATTTTATTCCAAAAGCTTTTTGTGACTGTTGATAATTGAACTTTATCTTTGATAGTTATAAGTTGTTCTCTTTCATGAATTGAAATCACTTATACTTATTCATAATGATGATGAAGCAAAATTCTCAAAAAGTTAAAAAAAGAAGAAAAAACATCACTTTGGTCCGATTTTCAGAAGATTTTGATGACTTTCATGTGTATTTTTAAATCTATCGCAATATGAGAAGTTTAATACATAATCACATCAATTTAAATGTGTAACTATTGAATTTGAAATATTGATTCATCGGAAACGAAGCTGAGTATATTCGAATATTGGTTAGTCTTTTTAACAATGAAGATGTTACCGGTGGGAATTCAAATTTGCCTTTTTGGGCAAATGGAATAAGGAAGTAAAAAATCAGTGTTGATTCAAAAAGCACCTCCTACACTATTAATTTAATATTGAACCAAATACCACACAGCTGGTAGAATAAACGAATATACGCCCTAATTTGCGCGCGACTTTACAGGATAACTTTTCGGGAATACTGTACCGCACTGAGCTGACGCACTAAATCGGATGATCTAATTTTTCCGTCTGAGTAAAATTGTAAACACAGATTGCGAGAATATGTGTTAACTGATCGGGAATGTCGGATTTTAACCGGATGCTAAAGAGTAGTTTTCGTTGGTGAAAAAGTGAAAAATTTGGATTATGAGCCTAAAAAATGGAGTTTCCAAAACCCTACAAACCGGCAAGGGTAGGTTGTTCACCAGTTTTTTCGATAATAACTTCTCATTTATTAGAGATTAAGTCGAACATTCAGTATATCAGTTCTCATTTACAAAATAAATTTCACTCGAATCAGATCAAGGGCGTAGCCAGGAATTAATTTCGGGGGGGGTTTTGACATTTTGGCAATTGACTTTGTAGGTGCCGGGAATTGTGAGGGTCGCTTTCTGTAGCAAGTATTTGTTGTTTTTAAGAATTCAATAATCCTTTTCCTACTTCGGAAACAATATTCAACATAGATATTCCTGGTTAGGTTAGGTAAACCTATTTTTCAAATATGCTTCAGAATTTAATTTTTATTCACTCAAACAAAAACTTAAAAAACAATATTTATTTCCCAAACAATACTTACAGGATGAATCAATATGAAATTAGTGTGGATGTATGCTTTCATTGAAACTAAATAGAGTTTTTTAATGTTTTACTCCAAAATAGTGCCAACAACATATGGATAGGTATTAAAAATGAAACAGTGAGAAAACACAAACAATATTTTTTATGGTGAATTCCTTCAGTTAAAGTCTATCCGTCTTTTTTTTCTATAGCGAATTGGTCAACCACTTCATTTTCATCAATTTTCACACTATAATGAATATTCATAAGCGCCAACCCATTCAATCTAGTTTCGCTAGAAGAATTGCGCAGGTAATTTTCAATTCTCCTCAAGCTGGAAAAACTTCTTTCTGGAGTAGCAGTAGATACTGGAATCGTAGCTAAAATTTGTAGTAGGATGTAGATGTTCGGATACATATTCTGATTGCACTTATTTAAGCATTCTAATGCCGATTTTGAAATGGAGTTCATTGACATTTTCCATATTTCAAATTCTGCTTTAATTACATTTTTATTTTTTTCTGGGAGTAGTGGAGAATACATCGATAATGCGTCTTCTAATTCATATTCTCTGTTAAAATTCTGAGGTAGCAGACCAGATAAGGCTGATATTAATTTTCGGTGTTTAGAAAATCTATCAGTTAATTGTTGTTGTTCTAGAAATGGAATGAAGAAATTAATTTTAAAATACGTTGTTGTATCTAAGGCTGGAGCATTGGACCGGTTCTTCTTCTGCTGCTGACAATACGTGGCATCTGTAATGTACAGGGTATCCCATTTTGGGCACTTTTACGGGATATCTCCGTTATTTTTAACGTTAGCGGGATGCGGTTTTCGCGACAGTGTGCTACTTTTTTGTGAAACTAAAGATGGCGCAATCAGTTTTTACATAGCTCTCTTAGTTTTTGCTATACAGGGCGGAAATGAAAAGTATCACTTTTTAATCACCTCCCGTATCTCAGTTGTGCTTAAATTTGGAGAAATGGTTGAAACGCATTCCTATAGATTTTTTTCCGTAGAATCCAGTGGCGTAGTCAGTTTTTCAATTAAACTTTCGGTTTTTGAGTTATTAGGCAAACATATGTTTTTTAAATTGGACACCCTGTATATTATTTTTTATTCTTATTAAGCACAATCTCAGCTTTTCAAAAACATATTATTTTATGCATATATTTTCAAAACCAAGCTCAGAATTCAAGATTTTGTAATTCAATTGTGAATAACTAAGTAGTAGGCTCTATGACTGTTTATTAAAAACAAAAAAAATGTCAAAGCTTTGTCGGTTGGTTTAAATGTTTACAGTTCTCTCAGTTTTTATTATGTATTATATCATATTAATGATTCAGTTTTAAGTTTTTCTCATTACGGCTGCTTACGAAAATTACGAGAAATATGACATGCTTTTTTGTGATCAAGATATTATGTTAACATTATTTTCGATTTCTAACGAAATCTTGACATTTATTTTTTGTTTTTAATAAACAGTCATAGCCTACTACTTGGTTATTGACCATTTAATTACAAAATCTTGAATTCTAAGTTTGGTTTTGAAAATAAATGCATAAAATAATATGTTTTTGAAAAGCTGAGATTGTGCTTGATAAGAATAAAAAATAATATACAGGGTGTCCAATTTAAAAAACGTATGTTTGCTCAATAACTCAAAAACGGAAAGTTTAATTGAAAAACTGACTACGCCACTGGATTCTACGGAAAAAAATCTATAGAAATGCGTTTCAACCATTTCTCTAAGTTTAAGCATACCTGAGATACGGGAGGTGATTAAAAAGTGATACTTTTCATTTCCGCCCTATATAGCAAAAACTAAGAGAGCTATGTAAAACTGATTGCGCCATCTTTAGTTTCACAAAAAAGTAGCACACTGTCGCGAAAACCGCATCCCGCTAACGTTAAAAATAACGGAGATATCCCGTAAAAGTGCCCAAAATGGGATACCCTGTACCTCCGTTTGCTTCTAGTAAACACTTGGTTTCGTCATAAAGCAGTTGAAACTCGTCATCCACCTTATTTCTCAAAACTTTAATATCATCCATATTGCTGATATGAATTGATAATTTTAACTAGATTTTCGGAGATAAGTTGGTTTAAGTGCAAAATGAATGATTATTTTTGCAACAAAAAATAACTCTGAAACATTTCGGGGGGGGTTTGAACCCCCAAACCCCCCCCCCCTGGCTACGCCCTTGAATCAGATATTCTGTTATGAAATTTAAAGATTCTTCTTTCAATATTCCAATTGAATTTCTATGGTTCTGTTAACACTATTATTACAACATTTTGCATAAAGATTCAGTATATCAATCTTCATTCACAGAAAATATTTCACTCGAATCGGATATGCAGTTATGAAAATATAAATATTTTTCTTTTCAATATTGTAATTGAATTTTCTATGGTTCTGTTGAAATTATGGTCACGAAATTTTGGATGAATATTCAGAATATCGATCTCCATTCACAAAAAGAATTTCACTCGAATCGGATATCTTTTTATATGATATGAGGTTCATTCTTTTGATATTCCAATTGAATTTCCGAACTCATTATGAAAATTTCAAATCTCTAGAACAATCCCTTCGAAAGTAATTGTGCTACAGGACGGGCGGACGGCCCCACGGACATAATTGAATTTGACCACGAATTCGTCATCAGGGAGTCGTACTCTAGCGTTTGAGGCTCAAAAATTCTAAAATTTCAGACATTTGGGCACAACGATATGGCACTCGTTCACGTAGAACGAACGCTCAATAACGTCTAGAAAATTTTCCGTTTCGATATACCTAAAATACGATAATGATGAAAAATTAAAAAAAAATATGACAAGGTCATTGAACAAAAAAATTCAATGATACTCATTCATGTTTCTGAGACGAGCTATCAAGATAAAATAAATTCAACTTAAAACATTTCATACATGATAAAATTACCTGATTCCCCATTGGCCGTTTTAGAATATGGAAAAAAATTAAAAAATCAACACAATAATGAACACGAATTCGTAAAAATATTGACATCATCGCATCGTTTCACGTTACAAATACAGGGTGATTTTTTTAAGTGTTTCATTAGACGTTTTCGAGGAAGGAATTGTAATACGGATTCAAGATTTTGGATTTTCGTTTTAGAGTACATGAACTTTAATTGTAAAATATTTTCAAGAGGAATCTACTTCCGGTTGCACCGGAAACGAATGTAACTTCGTTATTTCAAATGCAACACCCTGTATATTTATACATATTCGAATTCTTCGTTCAATTCTACACTGATTTGATGTATGATATGTGCAACCACTCAAGCGGTTCTTGAATTATAGCCTGATTATCAAATTTTTGAAAAATAGGTTGTCACAAATTAGTGTCCATATCTTCAAATCCCTCATTACAAGAATTTCTTTTTGCGAAAGTGGAACAAAAAAAAGTACGCTGATACTGTTTCTTGTATAACTTATGAGGAAATATTATACAGGGTGTCTGAAAAAGGGCCCCAAAGTGAGCCTCAATAAAACTATGAAATCTCACTTTTTTCAAATGGCAACCCTATAATTTTGTAATTCCAATCGATTGCTCGTCAAAAACCAGTTATGGTATCCCGAACATTTCATGCCTCTAAAATCAGTATTTTTGCCGTTATTCAATAAAATTCGAATTTCACGATTAAAGACAGGTTTCGCACAGTTTGTAAGCTTGCATTTTTGAAGTAGGCTATGTTAGGAACTGTCATTCTTACTTTTTCTTACAGCACTAAGCAAAACATGCGATAATAATTTCACTGGAATGATATATCAAGGGTATGCTCTTTATTTGCGGAAAATGTAACAAATTCCTAGAAAAGGTAATTAGGCTCGTATTCATAGTTCGCCCTTGAGGGTGAGTGTGAGTTTTTATCGCCCTCATGAATATTAGCTTTAAAGGTGACATCAACTGTCACTCACCCTCAAGTCCGAACTATGAATACGGCCCTTAGAAATTCAACGAACGAAATTCACATTTACTGACTTTTTTTGTTAAAGGTGGTAAATGTGGATTTCTTTCGTTAAAAGTTCTGACTGCCCTTTCTAATATTTTGTTACATTCACCATAAATGAAGAACATATTCAATACATCACTGTTACTGTAATTCATATTTTGCATAGTGCCCGATTAATCAAAAAAGTATAAATGACAGTTCTTTAAAATGAATTATAAATCAATAGACATAGCCTTCTTGAAAACTTCTATCCTAATAAATCTATGGTTAGACTAAGAAACCTTGATTCAATCCTGAAATTCGAATTTTATTCAATAACGGCAAAACTACTGATTTTAGAGGCATGAAATGTTTGGGACACCCTAACTGGTTTTTGACGAGCCATCGATTGGAATTACAAAATTATAGGGTTGCCATTTGAAAAAAGTGAGATTTCATAGTTTTATTGAGGCTCACTTTGGGGCCCTTTTTCAGACACCCTGTATAATATTTCCTCATAATTTATACAAGAAACAGTATCAGCGTACTTTTTTTTGTTCCACTCTCGCAAAAAGAATTTCTTGTAATGAGAGATTTTGAAGATATGGACACTAATTTGTGACAACCTTTTTTTCAAAAAATTTGACAATCAGGCTATAATTCAAGAACCGCTTGAGTGGTTGCACATATCATACATCAAACCAGTGTAGAATTGAACGAAGAATTCGAATATGTATAAATATACAGGGTGTTGCATTTGAAATAACGAAGTTACATTCGTTTCCGGTGAAACCGGAAGTAGATTCTTCTTGAAAATATTTTACAATTAAAGTTCATGTACTCTAAAACGAAAATCCAAAATCTTGAATCTGCATTACAATTCCTTCCTCGAAAACGTCTAATGAAACACTTAAAAAATCACCCTGTATATAGGTAAGAATATTTCAGATGAGCGGCTGAAAATGTGGGGGACCACATACCAAAATTATTTAATAAAAATAGTTTCGAGAGCAGTACTTAATTCCCTATACTAGTATGCTTGCCTATAAAATAATGAAAATAATTTCATTCAATAGTTCAAAATTTAAAATACATGTATTTAGTTTAATATTCAAATAGTATAATTGAAAATTTTCCCCCTTTGCCCTTTAGTAACTCCGCCGTTTATGTACTGTAACTGAAATTGTAAAATTTGCTCTAGAGTCAAGAATATTATGAACCCTGAATAAGAATATCGTAAATTCATAATTGAATGTGGTACCCAGAAGGTACCACACCAGTGACTTTCCAATAAAAATTTCAATGAATTATTAAAAAGGCTAAACTCGAATAACTAGAGTTTAGTAACAAAATTCTTTCAATACTTTCAAACCGATACAACGAATTGACATAGATTCTACTTTTTATTATCTCGTCGTTATCTCTTATTTTTAACATTTTCGATAACATTGGTGATGCACCCTGATTCAGATAAATAATATAAAGCTTTCCTTGTTTTTATTTTTGTACAGTTTCCATATATTTGTTTATCTGAAATGCGTCTGATAGAGAAAAGTAAGAAACGATCTATAAAAAACACCCAATTCGGTTCTTTTTTCAAGTTCAATGATAATATTATTATCAAACGAAATTTAATCAAACCTTGTACATAATTCCAGTGCATTCTTAATTTCACAAATGTATCCAGATTTATTGATCTCTTTTTAGCGAAATGAAAGAACAATAATTGACAATTGGTTTTGTCCCCAATGAAATAATTAAAGATTATAAAACTAAATTCTTCATCATTTCATCAATTTTTTTCATTATCGAGACAATAAATAATTCTTTGTTAAATTAAATTATCTTATCCAAGTATAGCCTAGAAAATTAATTATTCCATTCATTAATCACGACATTAAAGCGACAAAAAATTATTCTATTCTGACTTAAGATTGCATAGAGTAATTTGGCATTGCAGAAGAAGTTTTAAATAAGGGATTGTTAAATTTAAAATGTTGTGAAACATTTGAAATCCACAAAAAAAACAATAGCTGTATCTGTGTTCCTGTAAGCTGGCCGATATTATGAAAATATAAAATATGATTCTGGAAATCAATTAACATTTCTTACATAATATTATTACTATTATTCTTCATTATTAACTGGTTATTAATAATTAATTGATAAATGATTATTCTAATAAAAAATATTGTTTTTCCATCGCTGTTAAGTTCTCGAATGATTAATTTCAAAGATAGATGAGAAATCGATAAAAACACTTGGAAGAGGTCAAATTTTCGAGTGAATGTTTATTCATCACTTTATCTATGGGCCTCTCCAGCAAACGGAGGAGGGGGGGTGAATTCTACAAAAATATAACATTTTAAAAGTTTAATTCTAAAAATTCATTAATTTTTATTGAAGAATTAAACTAAATAAAATATTTTGGGCAGTAATTACCATGATTACCCCCCCCTGAAAACGCCAGTTTTCCTAGCTCTCCTATGTGCGATTTTTACAGAGAAATTTTTGAATATTTTTAGATGTTTATTGAAATATTTTCAATACAAGACTTCAAAGCTCAACTGACGTGATTAATATGAATTTCTTGCGGTCCGAAATTAATTAATAAAAATTTATTTTCGCATATTTTGGACATAACACAGTTTTTTCAATTTTTTATGGATTTTTAAAGACTGAACATGAAAAAAAGTTGTATTTCACATCTGTTGGAGTTGGGATTCGAAATAAAATTAAAAGAAGTTTTCCTCCCCGGCGGGGAATCGAACCCCGGTCTCCCGCGTGACAGGCGGGGATACTGACCACTATACTACCGAGGACATGGATTATAATGATGTTAACACGATACCGAGTACCGACGCTCCGTTATCATCGTAAACTTAAATTCAAATGGCTACAAGCGGTGTTATCGCTTATATTCCGTACAATGTTACTGATGTACACAACATATCGACTATTTCCATGCAAAAAATCATGACTAATTACCTAAATTAGAAATTGGTTGATGAAAAAATAAAGAAAACATTTCGATCAAACAAATTCATGAATGTCTTCAATTTCAATAAAAATCCAAATCGGTAGATGAGCTATTTCTAAACTCAAAATCCTATGCTCTTGCTATACAAATAAATCGATATATCCCTCAGAACATGCGAAAATCAATTACATATAAAAACATTTCCTGACTCAAATTCGAGGAATTAATTCTTCAATTCAACATTACTATTAAATTAATTGAGAAATTGAGAAATCTATGACTCAACGAAATGTACAATCGTACGAAATTGAAATGACCATGGGATGCTGTCACGGACTCCTCAAATTGATCCGTTTAAATCAATTCTCGACGGTAGAATCTGATGGTCGATAAAGAATTTTTTCTCATTGGCACTCTGCCACAATGGATATCGGGAAAATAGATTAAACGCACTCCATTGTGCTGTGAGTTCCTTCCACTTTTTCAGTAGACCTGGCCGAAAAAGTCAGTACCGTAACGTCGATGATGCGGAGTTATATGCGAAAACGGGTGTACTCCAATATTCTACTTTTATGCAATCACTCATTCTTTCGTTGATTTTGTGTCATATTTTGCCTTAAAAGGTGAAAGTTTCGAATTCTGACCTGTGAAGCCGTTGGAATCACTGACGAACCATATACGAAATCAAAAACAATGGGCATTTTCAGTATGTTGAAATATAGGGTTATTTTTTATGTGACAGCATGAGGAGCTTTTTTAAATATGTATACCTATATACTTTTCCAATTTTTCACTCAAAATTTCAAATGAATATTATTTCATTAAATATTGAAAATGCAATATCTTTACTCGTAAGTTCAAACGACGCTCCATGATAGTGTACGAGCAAGAATAATTCGAGAATGACGATTCCATACATAAATAAACTTTTATTTATTTATTCATTTATTTAGTTTATTCATCTATGGACGATTCACAACAAAGTGGCCAGTTGTTATAGAGTTAAACTGGAATTTAACATTCAATCAATGAAAAGATTCTAACGCGTACGTCATACTCAACCGACAATTCTATTCGTTTGAATTCGCTAATTCAATTCGGTGATTTCAATAGGTAATTTTTTTTCGGGAAACCTGACATCGATACAAAAAACAGATAATAAAATGATTTTCGGAAGGTCCATCAATTCTGAATTGATTTTTTTATAAATCATTGGAAATGGTCATTCGAATATATTCCAATACAGCAAATAATTGGACTAATTCGAGTATAGTACGAATGAAGCGAATAATTCTGATGATTATTCGAATTATGCTAATACTTGAATCATTTGAATGAATCGAAATTATTTTATATGCGTTTAGTAATGTTGCTAATCAAATTTTTCTAATTTGGAATATCCTATACATCCAATGCATGGAACAATTGTTAAGTATTCATTATGAATTAAAATTTTCCTTATCCTGTAAAAAACATCTAATTCATTATAACATTTACATTGTACCTACTGGATTATTTTATCTGTCTTCAGTTATTTTTTGCGAATTAATGGAAATGTTGGTTTTTATTTTTTAGTAATTGCTTAATTCGAACGATGCGAATTAATTCGAATAATTAGGTTTTCGAATAATAATAATAGTAATAAATAACTCGAATACCTGAACGAATAATCCTAAAATTTCGAATAATTCAATTAATTCGAATAATACATAAAACGTATAGGTATTCGAATTGATTCATCCCGAGTTTCCAAAAATTGTTTTGTTTTGTACCAACGTTTCTGAAAATACTTACCTATCATTTTTATATATTTTCATTTGTGATATTCTGAAAGGAGGGGTCAGATTATTGTGAAATATTTTAAAACTGGCAGTGTTTTTATTGGGAGATTCACATTAATTGGAAATCATTATCGAGATAGAATGAGAGTACAAATTTCTTTTCATTGAGAAAAAATCATTGCAGAACAACTGCATTTTTGAGCGCTCATTCTACTAAAACGAGTGCTACATCGTTTTGCCCAAATGTCTGTAATTTTTTAATTTTGAGCCGGAAATGATCTCAAACGATAGGATTCTACTCCCTGACGACGAATTGGTGGTCAAATTCAATTCTGTTCGTGGGGCCGTCCGTTCTTTAGCACAATTACTTTCGAAGGGATTGTCCTAGAAACTTGAAATTTTCAGGGTGAGTTCGGTTCCCAAATGGCTCGGTTAAGTTCGTTAACTAACCATATCGTACAGGGTATTCCATAAAATATGGCCATTTCAAAATTTTTGTTCCTCAATATCTCAGAAAAAACAAAACCCATCGAAATGTTGCGGCCATATGCAAGGTGCTCATAATGAGCTTCATGCAAAATTTTGTGGCCATAGTACAAACAGACCCATAGAAAATTCAATTGGAATACTGATGAAAAGCAACATCATATTTCGAATGAAATTTATTTTATAAATAGAGATTGATACACTGAATGTTCATGAAGAATTTTGTGGCCATAGTGGTAACAGAACGATAGAAATTCAGTTGGTGTATTGAAAATTAGAAGAATCTTCAAATTTCCATAACAGGATATCGGATTCAAATTATTTTTTTGTGAATGGAGACTGTTATACTGAATTTTCATGCAAAATTTTGTAGCCATAGTGTCAACAGAACCATAGAAAATTCAATTGGAATATTGAAAAGAAAATCTCTATATTTCCATAACAGGATAACCGATTCAAGTGAAATTTATTTTGTGAATCAAGACTGATATACTGAATGTTCATGCAAAATTTCAAGAGGATCGCATTATCAGAACCATAGAATTTAATTTTTGTAATTATTTATTTTTTACATATTTCATTTTTGAATAAAATCTAGAATATAATTCGGATTGTGCTGAGATTCTGCATTTATTTATTTGACATCAATCTCATATCCCATATAAAATTTTAAGATCAAAGTCTTATTGCTCCACCGAAGAATGACCGCTCAAAAGCTCCTCCTTGTGGCTTTTCTTAAATTTATTTTACTGTCCAGAGGGTGTAAAGGACAATTTTTCCCAATTACTCACAACTTTTGTCGCCCTTTCAAATCCAAATATCCAAGTCCCCCTCCCGATCAATGTTGACCTTTTGGAGGCAATACCTCCAAGAATACGCCGTTAAATTCACGTTGTACCGCTAGGAATTCATCCTCCCGTTTCCCCTATCGCATGCAAGTCCGCGCTACGGAAAATAATCATTATTCTTCATTATTATTGAAATGATGAAAGAATCGCGCTGCTATTCCACATCATCTCTCGAAGTGAATGGCCAAATTCAGTTAGTCGTGAAATTTCGTGAAATTTTCTGCGAGCGCTTCGAGAAATTCGACAATTAATAAAAGAGCCAATGTTGATATCGGGTCCGAAAGAATCCGGGATATTGGAAAAACGACGTCTTAAGACGCTTAAGTGTCCGTGTTGTGTTATTAATTGTGATTGTGGGCGTTGAGGAATATGGCTATGAGTTCGCTGAAGCGTAAAAGGCATTATAAGAAGGACACCCTGTATCTTTATGATCTTTATACACTCACGTTTGACAATAATGAGACTTTGGAGAGCATGGATGAGACTGTGAGTCAGTTGGATATGCTGTGGAATTTTTTAATATAGTGCGCGAAACTTCAATTTTTGTGTGCTATCAGGGTGTTACATAATAGTATGACACAACTTGAGAGGGTGGATCTACATGAAATATCAAGAAAAAAGTTTTTATAAGCCGTAAGAGCTTTTTTTTCTTCATAACTCCTGCACTTTTGGAGGTATTTAGTCCAAATTTGGATTGCGAGCTATTTTCAACATTCTCCCTCATTGCACGTCCCTGAATCTCAACTAAAATCTACAGGGTGTTTTCTTTTCCGGAGAAATGTTCCTTTTCCCTCTCAAAGTTTTTACGGTACACCACTGATCAGCGTAAAATCAATTTTGATATCTACGTTCAATTTAAAAACTTTTTTGACGCATGTAATTTTTTCGTATCTCTAACCGTTTTCGAATAAAAATATTTAAAAAGCTTAAGTTGAGTCTCATATGACGAGATATCAAAATAAAAGTTTGGGCATACCTATCGAGTATTTCAATTTTTTTTATTTAGCGAATAACATACAATCGTTCAATAATTTTTTACTCGAAAACAGTTAAAGATACGAAAATTTACAAGGGTCAAAACAGTTTCCAATTGAACGAAGATATCGAAAATGATTTTACGCTTATCAGTGGCGTACCAACAAAAGTTTGGGAGGGAAAAAGAGACATGGCTCCAAAAAGAAAACACCTTGTAGATTCTGGTTGATTTTCAAGACGTGCAATGATGGAAACTGTTGAAAATAGTCCGCATTCCAAATTTGGACTGAGTATCTCAAAAACTGCAGGAGTTATGAAGAAAAAATTTTTGGAAATTTCAACACCCCTGTGGCTTCGTAACGAAGCTTTTGCGGACCCATGTTTTTATGGACTTTTTTTCTTGAAATCATACGTAGATTCATCTCCCTAAGTTGCGACATACTATATGTAACACCCTCCATAAATTCCAATCGTGTATTTCTCTCCTTCAAAACTTCGGTTCGGACGAAAAGTTATAAACTTTTGAATGTTATTTTCTGGTAATATTTAATTGATGAGTTGATAAACTTGTTTACCTGAGACTACTTCAAAGATTTTTATTGAAAAGTTATATCACACCATAACATTTGGGGGTTGCACATTATCAACCCCCTCATGATCTAGAACTGAAACGGAATGAACTGCTTGTAAGTTTTTATTTTTTTCCGAGGAAAATATCGAATGTATCAAAATTTTGCAGCAGACTTTTTTCTCCAGAATTGAAAATGTATCCCACGAAAACCATTTTTGAAGAAAATCATAAGGGGTTTTATTTTCAACCCCTTATAATAAAGTTATGGGATAAAAAAATCGTGAGTAACATCTACCTTCATATTATGTATAGTTTTTATGACTCCTAAAAAATTTATAACTGTCAACTCGTCATCGCCTTCCAAAGGCTCTATCTGGAAGGGAAGGGGATAGTCGATTTCGAAAGAAATTTATATGAACTACCCCTGCTTATTTTCATCGAGAAATCTCCCTGTAGTATGATATATAAGCCCTTTTCAGATATAAGTGGTCTATGATGTGGCGCAGCCAGGATTTTGTTTTGGGGGGGGCTGAACTGAACAATTTTTGATGATACAACAAAAACGAAAGTTGCAAAAAATAAAGAAGAAAGAAATAACGAAAAAATTAATCTTTGGGGGGGCTGCACCCAAAGCCCCTGGCTGCGCCAGATATTTATAATTGATAGAAGTGAGTATTGTCATTACTAATTGTCAGATCAAATAAGGTTATACAATTATTTGCATAAATTAAATATCTTAACTATAAGTGATCGAATACAAATTAACCCTTAGCTGCATGAATTTCAAAAAATTTTTGGAAAATGAATAAAAAAAATCAAGTGAATTGTTGAGACCCAAAATGTTTCGAAAAAAATTGTTGAAAAAATTCATATTACTTTTTTTTTCTCTTCAAAAGAGTGGGGGATTTATACGTATCAAATATGATATATTATGCATTGAGGAGAAGGTACAATATTAGTACTGAGAAGTCTTTACTCATGATTTTTCAATCGAAAACAGTAACAACTTCTTATATTTTCTTTTTGGGTGACGAAATGAATAAGATGTATTGAAAAAAAATCTATTTGTGAAAATCATGAAAACAGTTCATCTATCTTCTTCATTTTGCAGCCTTTCCTCCAACGGATTAGTTTTTCTATTTCTTTTTTCCCACTGATAACTTTTTCACTACTGATTACTCGTTTTGAAGCGATACCTGATGGTGCCTCCGAAGATGTTACAGTTTTCGAAGTGCTAGGCATCTCAGAAAATTTCCGGAGGAACTTCGTCAGTATCTCAATCTCGTCCGAGTCATCTATAAATGGAAATAAGTCATCTTCACTCTCATAAGACATATCCATCAATTTATATACATCTTCTTCAGTCAGCGGCTTCTTCTTCCATTCTTTTCTACAAGATATGTATAGTACTCCTTGATCTGTGTAAAAGAATGATCTCCTCTATAGTTCACAAGATGGAACAGGACTTCATGATGTATCACATATGATATCGAACAAATATGTAATTTTCAAAATCTTCCGGTATCAAATACTGTACTGACTGAATAAACAAAAACACTTACACTTACCTCAAGAAATACAGAAGAATTTTTCTAAAGAATTCGTGAACATACGCTTTTGAAAAAAATCTTGAAATTGACCACTCTTTCATAACCGCTGACCATTCCTCAATGGACACTCTCGAAGTTGAATAACGAACGTACACAAACCAAATATATAAAATATGTGGAATGCATATTGTCTCAAATATGTTACAGCATAAAACTCGAACACTCTTCATAGATGTCCGTAGCAGTATCATAAATACGATATATCAAATATGATACGCTATGCAGTTAAGGTTAATAAATTACAACCAAATTATTACACTCCCAAAGTCCCTCGCATTGTTTACAGACACTCTGTAGGTATATATCCACTTTGGAATGGTCTAACTAATTTAATATTGTGATATATCTTATATCAAATATTTTATATAATCAGCGGACATATTTGTTCTGGTATATTGATTCACTAAATGTGTATTAAGTATTTTTCAAATGAATTCAGGTATTTTCCCTTTCATGTTTTGCTTTTTTCAGCCCTGTCAGTATAGGTACCGTTGAAAATGACTTATGCCGCACTTAAAAAAATCTCCCTCCCTGTATGTAAATAAATCAAGAGTAAGAGTAGGATCATTATTTCATGCCATTATTGCTCCCTGTTAAATGTACCTAACTAATTATTACTATAAACCAGGAAATGGTTAATTTATTTTTTCAAGGTCGTTCTGAGATAATAATTCATAAAAATTAAGAAATTGTAGAATGAATTATCGTCCAAGAAATAAAACTCTTATGATATTTCATACTGTTTATATTATACAGTGGTCAGTGGATGTCCCAAGGCCCAAGGCTCATGGTATAAGTTCGTTTCGATACATTGGCACTCTTCGATCCTTGACGCTCTAAAGAATTATGAGTGTTCAAATAAATGGCATATGAAAAAGACAGTATAGAATCTTCGTGCAAGTGTTGAGTGTCTGAGGTTCGAATCCGGGTGGGGTCGAAATATTTATGATTTTTTTGCGTATTTTATCTATTCAAGTCAGAAGCACGATTGTTCATATTGAGGAAACGATAATTTAAATTTGTAAAACTATCCTGAGAGCTGTTGGTTTCATTCCATAATTCATCAATTCACTTTACCTTGAAATTCTAAAGTTTTTAAGTTATTTATTCAGAAAGTTATCGTGAGTACGAGTAGTACGACTTTGAGAACAATTAATTGCTATCGCTCATCAAATATTATTTGTAGATTTCCGGGAAAGGGCATTCCAATAATTTTGTGATTCCCTGTATAGGCGTATAATGTTACGGCAGGGCAAATTATCAGAAAAACTCAGTTAAGTCGGCTGCTCAACCTTTAATGATGCATTGTACAGCTGCCTTATAAGCAGTTCTATGAAAAAAATATGATTATTCAACAAGACTACTTATTTACGACTTAAAACTAAAAAACGCAGAGATAAACTTACCTTGGAAAAAACGCAGGTGCGAGACCAACTGCTCAATTTATATTTCATCCTTGTCTAAACGCCCTCAACTCCATTAGTCATCTCTGTCTGGAACAGCTGTCTCGCTACCGGCAGAACTGAAAGTTAACGCGCATTGCATCTTACAATCATCACAAAAACAACAAAACTGATAAGCCATGTGCTTGTGCCATAACAAAGAATTACTCACGTTTGTCATGATAAAATTGTAATTGTTTCCTAGACCATACCAAATCGTCCCATCACAGTGATATCTATTGGAAAGTTATGATCAGTGCAGTTTTAGTTCTTAACTTTGAATTGCCAGTGAATCAAAAGTGAATAATGTTGGATAATTAATAGTTAACATCAAAAACCATGCGAATAGTCTTGGAGATACACTGAATCGAAATCAAGAAAGATATCTTCAAATTTCAACGCTTTCAAGTACCACATTAGGAATAAAAGCAGGTCTACATATTACACAATTACAAGACAAGAGGATAACGAATATTATAATGACTACTTGTCTCCAAGAGCTTACTCAATGACCACTTTCAGAGTAAAACGATAGTTACAACATGAATTATGAAATATTGGTGTTCGATTCCACTTTCATTGGAAGATGAGAACAGTATCGTTGATCGGTTTATAAGAGTTATTTCTGTAAATGATACAAATCACACCAAATGATGTAGGTCCTTTTTTGATTTGGTAAAGGCATCTTTCTTCATTAAGTTCTTTTGTGTTACAGAGGAGGACTGATAGGGAGGAAATCAGACGAGGCTTGCGATGGGAACGGACGATGATTATTATTCTGACCGTCCAGGGAGAAAACCAAGCCTTCAGTCACGATTACAAAGTGGTAAGTAACAGTTAAATCCATGATTACTGAAAGGAATGTCAGTAAATTCAAATATCTTTCTATTGTTTCTTGTTTTAGGTATGAATCTTCAAATATGTTTTATGAATGAAGCTTTGTCTGACACAGAAAGTCCTAGCTCTGATTCCGAATGTCCCTTAACAAATCCAAAACAGCCAAAAGCTGCTTCGAAGATAAAAAAGGAGGAAATAATACTGTTACCCCACAAAGGCCAGTGAGTCTCGCAATTGGCGAGCCGTTTCTTCAACCTCATCATGAGCCTACCGTTGAAACTGATTTTTTCACTAAACAGCCAGGTTACAGACTGCCCAGAATGGCACTTGCTCAAGCCAAGAGATGGCCAGAATGCAAATGGAGGTGAGTTCAGAATTAATTTTATGTTTTTATTCTATTTTTTGAGCGGTTGTTCTACTTAACGAGTATATTGTTTTGCCCAAATGTCTGCTATTTTGAACCGAAAATGGTCTCAAACATTAGGTTTGACTCACTGATGATGATGAATCCTTGGTCAAATTACAGGGCGTTCCATAAAATATACAATTCAAAATTTTTTTCCTCTGTATCTTGACAAAATGAAACCAATTGAAATGAACTTTTGAGGCAACATGTAAGAGATGCATTTTAAGCTCCATGCAAAATTTTGTGGCCATAATGTAAACAGAACCATGAAAATTCAATCGGAATTTTGAAAAGAAGAAACTTCATATAGTCCGTTCACAAAAGTTGAGCCGTCGGTTAGCCATGATAATTTGACATATTCCACTGTGTATATTAAAATTCAGGTTATGATGTTTATTTACTTGTCAGATTGATACGCAATGTTGTCAATATTGCATAGAGTTGTCTGATAACTCGTAAGCTCGTCGGACGAGGCCGGGTACATTCGGCAACATTGAATTTATTTTACGTTATGACAGCAATACTGCCAACTTCAGATAAATAAAGAAACGCCTACTATGTGCTCAACCTTTCGTGAACGGAGTATATTTCCATATTAAGATATCCTTTTTGAGTGAAATTTATTTTGTGAATGAAGATTGATATACTGAATGTTCATGCAGAATTTCAAGAAGATCCCATTATCTGAACCAAAGGAAATTCAATTGGAATATTGAAAAGAATAATCTCTATACATATTTCCATTATTTCAATTTCAAGAGAATCGCATCGTCAGAACCATAGAATTTACTTTTTTAACTATCAAGTTTTTACATTTATAGTCTGTTCACGAAAGTTTGAGTCTCGGATGGCCATGGAATTTTGCATATTCCACTGTGTATTTCGAATTTTAGGTTATGTTGTTTATTTGCTTGTCAGATTGATATACAATGTTGTCATTTGCTTGTCAGATTGATATACAATGTTGTCAATATTGCATAGAGTTCTCTTATAACTCGCAAGCTCGCCGGGTACATTCACAACGTTGACTCTATTTACGTTATGACAGCAAATACTGCCAACTCCAGATAAATAAACAAACGCCTACTGTGCGCTCAATTTTTCGTGAACGGACTCATTTCAGTTTTTTAATAACTTCCAGAATATTATTCCGACGTGGTGGAATTTGTCATTTATATATTTTAGTATCAAACTCAAGTCCTATTCAGATTTTGAGGTAATAGCCTCTTTGCTCCACCAATGAACGAGCGCTCAAAAGAACCGGCTCACGGCCTACTTAAATTTAAATTTTTTTTGTTATACTAATATGTACTGAATTATATTATGATATGCGACTCATATTTTTTCATTTTCAGATTGAAAAGCAGAGACAGAAAAAGAGCCCCCTCACAGAAATGGTGAGGCACAGTTTAGAAAAAGTTGGAATTCCTTTTCCAGAAGATAAAAGAAGGTTGTCCCCGACAAATACTCACAGAAATGAATGTAGCACAACTTCAAGTTATCGTCAATGACTTACATACTCAAATAGAACCTCATGAAAATTTGGTTAAGTTCCTGATGGATCGTGATGACCTGCATATGAACAGGATTCAATGCTTGTTGATATTGAGGATTTAACTAGATATTTGTA
>CM024248.1:15828589-15888511 GCA_013421045.1 Propylea japonica
ATCGAGTTATAAGTTGTTATATTGTGTACGTTAACCACCATAGGAGTAATTAACAGGTTGGTTCCAACGGGCATACGTGGAGACTGTAGTCCCGGACTATAAATGTTATGTCCATATTGGACATCGCTTTCTTGAGAATATCTGCTCGCTCAGATTATCAATATTAACTCTGTTTTTCCATCAGATAGGACTTTTATAGATGTGTTTATGCCCCGCGTTCAATTGTATAGGTAGACATAGGTATAGAGGAACTACAGGGTGAGCAGAGAATAGAGATGGTGATCGCTGAACTACTTTCTAATCGGTGAAGAGTAGAAAAAAATGAACAGCCAATCGCGATCTTTTTGAGCGCCTCGTTCTCGTTCTACTTAAACGAGTGCTTTATCGTTTTGCCCAAATTCAGTAATTTACTAATTTTAAGCCGAAAATTTCAAACGATAGGATTCGACTCCCTGATGACGAACGAATCGTGGTCAAATTCATTATGTCCGTGGGGCCGTCCGGCCGGCAGTTAGCACAATAACTTTCGACGGGATTGTCCCTAGAGAAATTTTCAGGATGAGTTCGGGTCCCAATGCCTCGCTTAAGTTCGTTAACCAGCAAATCGTATAGGGTTTTCCATAAAACATGCCATTCAAAATTTTTGGTCCTAATATCTCACAAAATACGAAACCAATCGGAATGAAATGTACGACCAAATGCAAGATGCTAATAACAAGCCTCACGGCAAATTTTGTGGCCTTAGCGTGAACAGAACCATACAAGATTCAATTGAATATTGAAAAAAAAATCATATTTCCATAATATCCAGATCAGATATCCGATTAAAGTGATTTTTTTTGTAAATGGAGATCGTAATTCTGAATGTTCAACCGAAATTTCGAGGCTATAGTTTTAACAGAATCATAGTAAATTCAATTGGAATATTGAAAAAAAAAAATCCTATATTTCCATAACAAGATATCCGATTCGGATAAAATTTTTTTTTGTACATGAAGACTGATTTACCTAATGTTCATGCAAAATTGTGTGGTCATAGTCTCAACAGAACCATGGAATTTTGATTGGCATATTGAAAGAAGAATCTTTATATTTTCATAACAGGATATCCAACTCGAGTTAAATTAATTTTGTGAATGTAGACTGATATACTTAATGTTCATGCAAAATTTAAAGAGTATCGCATCATCAAAACCATAAAATTAATTTTTTTCAATCATTTATTTTTTACATATTTCATTTTCTGAATAATTTCCAGAATATAATTCCGATTGTTGCTGAGATTTTGCATTTTCATATACATATGGTATCAATCTCAAATCCCATATAAATTTTGAGGTAACAGTCATATCGCTCCACCAAAGAACGAGTGCTCAAAAGCTCCTGCTCATGGTTTCCTAATTTTTTTTTCCAGAAACTCATGAAACCCGTCGACGTTTGTTTTCGAAGTCCAAATTGGCATTTGGGCAATTTTAACTATGGTCATTATCTCCTTTCCTGTTTGTGCTACAAGATTGAAACAAAAACATTATACAGACACATTTTCGATAGGATTCCAGTGGCTTATTCTAATTTCTGCTGCTTGTATTTTCATATGAAAACAATAATTTATGTTCACCGTTCCAAAAATCATATAATCATATCACTCTTAGGTCAGTGGCGATGCTACGGAAGAGGGCAGGGGTGGATGAGAATGAATTGTTACAATTTTGTTGAGCATAGGCCTAAAAATTTGGGGGACCTGGGGCCTATTGCACCAAAATACTTTGCAACTTTTCACTTCTCACTTTGCATTCTGACAAATTTCAGAGTGAAAATTAGTTATGTTGCTCAACATTTCTCTCAATTTTTAATTTTTGTGGAGTAGTTTTCACTATGCACTTGACTTTTCACAATGTATTTTTCAGTTATGAATGCGTTTGGTGCAACTTAATTCATTTGAAAAGTGAAAAGTGCAAAGTGAAAAGTTGCTAAGTATTTGTGCAATAGGCCCCTGGGCCACTGATCTTGCCACTGATCTAAGGTCGATATATGACATGTTATAGATTTTTGTAACGAGAAAAAAACCGGTGGTTATTTTCAAGCTTCTATTAATGATTTTGGAAGGAAACTCCCCAACAAAAATAAGATTGAGCCACTTCATTTCTACCAAAGGAGTGTCTGTATAATGATTTTATTTCGAGTTAATAGCACAAACAGGAACAAACCGGAGATGATGACCAAATTGAAATTGCCCAAATGTCAATTTTTGCTTATAATTCGAAAACAAAAGAGGACAGAGCAATGCATAATGAGTTTATCGAAAAAAGATGATCGCAATGTGCCATTAATTTTTCTCTATCTCATAGGTTTTTTTTTATTCTAACACCAATGGGCTCAGCAATTATGCTATGTACCCAATATCTGTATTTTTGAAGTATTGCGCTGTAAGGGACACACCCTTTAAGGACGACACACCACCACCTAGACTTTACAACAGCGTCCATGTTTACCCGGGATTCGAACATCTCATAGGGTTAAAAAGTTGTTGTTCAGGGAATGGGCGTCCCTAGGGGGAGGCAGGGAGGTAGGTGCTTCCGCCACTAGAGCTTCATAATATCCCTTAAAAACTCATTGAAATAAATTTTATTTCATCCTACTCTACCTCCGGTTCATTATATCGCTTCGATTATTTTTGTCCCCCTCCTAGCCCGAAGGCTGGTGAAGCCTCTGGTTCAGAATCACCCATTCTAGCCACCTTATACAGTGGCGCGCGTACTATATCTGGGTCATTCCGCAAAAATACAAGTTATTTAATTCATTATGAAAATGATGAAACTTCCGATCTGAGTCTTGAAGCTTTTGTGCGCTAACTTACTACAAGGAATTCAATTTCGAAATATAGCTTCCAAAGATGAACATGCGTGAAAAGCTCGTGATTTCTTTCATCATTTAAATATGATATATCGAAATTTTCGACACTCTTTTATTTTTTATTCAGAGATATCTAAGAAATTTATTGCAAAATTAGTTGTATCGTTATGGATCAGATGTAAAAATATCAAATTTGAGCCGAACGGATATCGGTTGTTGAAAATTTTTCAAAAATAATTTCAAGTCTTTCTAACCCGATAACTATTGAACCCATATTGCTGAGACGTTTAGAGTAATGGTGGAATCACTTATAGATACGTGAATATCCGTAAGATCTGACGGTCGCCAATTCAGCAATAAGTCAACTAACATATTACTTTAGACTTCTGTAGTACTGGACATTGATTATTTTAAATTCGATTTCAAATTCTGCTGCCAGATTCATTATTTCGAAATTTGTCGCTTATGTTTGAAACACGGACAAAGAATAGATAACCTTCGGACGGCCGAATAATTATTTTTACGATTCAATTCATGTATAAGACATCAGACATTCGCCTTGGTTTCCGATAGCCGAAAGGAAAATTTATTGCATTCTCCCAGAAATAATATTTTTTAATTATTGCAGAATTGCAAATTCATCAAGTCGTAAAAACCGGAATTATGACGTGATAAGATAAACTATTTCCGTTTGATAGGTTTGTAATTATTATTTAAGCATCAGCACGTTTCGAAATTAACTCTTTGGAAACCAACATATTTAACGATTTATTTTATTGAAGTATATGAATACTTTCTACGATACAGGTTTTCCCAATGAAAGGGAGATACTCATGATATGATATGATATCGGTATTTACATGAATTCGCTAATATTCGTAAAGGCACCCATTCACCTATCTGTACTGTAGAAGCTTTAAAACGCAAGCCACGAGACTTTTGGACAGAGGGGTGGAATGATCTCTCATATCAAGAGGTTTCAAATTTCCTTTGGGAAATTCTCCAGACTTATTTTTTGCATTTTGAATCTTTACATAACGATTATTTGAAATTTAGGAGGAATTTTTCCAAGAAGTAAATTGACTCTTTCATATTTTGGATAGTTGGTATTTCAGAAAAGCCCTGAGCAGCGCTTTTGAGCGTTCGTTCATTGGGTTAGCAATAAGGCTATAACCTCAAAATTTGTATAGGACTTGAGAAGGATACTGAATAATGAATGCAAATTCTCATAGAAAGATTTTCATGTTAGAATTTTCTTTTGATTAACGATATTAGGCTTTTCTATGGTTGTATTAACGCAACTTTTTGCTTACTGCGTTGAATGGGCATTGAACATTTTACTGCAAAATTTCAGCTCGATAGAATCGACAAACTCGGAATTATTCGAAAAAGTTCGTAATTTAGAAAAATTCATTCTATGGTTCTGATGATGCGATTCTCTTGAAATTTTGCATGAACATTCAGTGTATCAATATCCAACCACAAAATAAATTTCATTCGAATCGGATATCTTGTTGTGGAACTATAAAGATTCTTCTTTCCAATATTCCAATTATTGATGTTTTTATGGTTCTGTTAGCATTATGACCATAAAATGTGGCATGAGGCTTATTATAAGCATTTCGCATGAGGTAAAATTTCATTTCGATTGGTTTTCTTTTGTCTGAGATAGTGAGGGACAAAATTTTAATGACCTTACATTATGGAACACTCTTTAAAGTTTTGGCTGTTTGACGAACTTAACGGCGGCATTCACCCGAAAATCTCAAGTCTCTAGGACAATCCCTTCGAAAGTTTTGTGCTAACGGACGGCCCCACGGACAGAATTGAATTTTACACACGGATTCGTCATCAGGAAGTCAAACATTATCGTTTGAGCCCATTTTCGCCGCCCCAAAATTCGAAAATTATAGACATTTTTGGCAAAACGACATTGTAGATACTCATTTAAGTAGAACGAGCGCTCAAAAATGTGTGGCAAACTTATGTCAAAATAATTATAGTCCGTTCACGAAAGTTTGAACCATCGGTTGGCCATGGAAATTTGGCATATTTCACCCGTATATTAAATTTTAGGTTATGTTGTTTATTTTCTTGTCAGATTGATACACAATATTGTCATATTGCAATATTCTCTGATAACTCGCAAGCTCGTCGGACGAGGCCGGGTACATGCGGCAACGTTGACGTTATTTTACGTTATGACAGCAAATACTGCCAACTCAGATAAATGAACAAACGCCTACTATGCGATCAAACTTTCTTGAACGGACTATACTGAAAGTCGTAGATGAAATAATTGAACGATTTCTCCTTGTTCCGTCCCTTGTAACTCGAATATTATCTGCTTTAATCTAGGGAGTATCAGAGCCATTAGCGCCGTGGAAATAATCAATTAATCATGGATTGTAAGCAGCACCCGCCCATCTCGTAAATGACGTGTAATTTAAGAAAAATTATATGCTTTATACGGTATAATACATTATTGAATCACTGACTAATCGACGACAATCTTTCTCTCAGTCATCAAGAGCTTGAAGAAACCTGTATACCGTGAATATGACAGAGGTAGAGAGGAAAAGACGAGGGATTGAGAAATAAAGAATATTTTTAATACTAAACTAATCAATTTATGCAGGAAAGAAGCATAATGAGCAAGTAATATTTTTAATAGAAATTATTTCATTCCAGACCATACATCTTGATCTTCGTCGACTTCAAATATAAGCTCAGTTTAACGTATACGAAATTGAGCAATAATGACTCATTTTTATGAATGATTTCTCCTATTTTAATGTAAGGGGTTTCCAATAAGAGATGCTATTTTGAATAGCTCGCTATTCGGTAGATGTCACGTTTGAAGCTGTCATTTTTTGACATTTGACAAGTAGAAACTACGCCATTAATACAAATGGAACGATACAGGATACAACTTCAAGAACGCATTGAAATTAATAGAATTCGCTATAAAATGGTGAAAATGTGGGTCGTCGTGAATCACCTTGTCGGACCGCAATAAAGAATTGTGGAAAAATTCGCGCTGTTGGGACAAGTAAGTGATGTGAAATATGAAACCAGTGCACGTCACTCAAGAATATCCGAGAACATTGCTGCTTTAGCCCGAAAGTTTTAAGAAACCCCAGGTTTGTCCATTCGTCGTCGTTCTTTGGAATTAGGCATTCCACAAACGTCATTACAACCCGTATTTTGCATAAAGATTTGGGTCTTAAGGCTTATGAAGTTCAGTTAACACAAGAACCCAGCTGGTCGATCATCAATAACATCGTGTCTTTGCTGAATTGGGACGTGAAATGCATGAAAATGATTCGGAATTACATCGAAAAACCATCTTGAGTGATGAGGCTCATTTCCACCTCGGTGGTTTCGTCAACAAGCAAAATTGTCGCATCTGGGGCTCGAAAAACCGAAGGGTTATTGTTGAAAAGCCTCTCTATCCTCAACGTGTGACTGTTTGGTGGGTTTATGGTCCGGCGGAGTCATTGGACCTTACTTTTTCGAAAATGAGGCTGAGCAACAGTTATGGTGAATGGATTACGCTTTCGAGAAATGATTAATGATTTTTTATGACCGAAATTGAATAGTATCGATCTGGACAACGTTTACTTTCAACCTCTCATACGTAACCTTATGTATAAATTTTCACGTATGCCTTTGTTGCTACGAAATTTTCTCCTTTCTTTTTAATCCGACCCTGCAATATCTCAACCTTGATTATGTTTTAACATCATTAATCATTTTAATCGTGATCCTAGACTTATTAGTAGGTATCCAAAGCTTTTGAAATTTCCATATATCAGTGCACTAACTCTATTTGGGACTATTCAGAGATTTTAATCATTTTTAATTCTTCGAAATTTAAATGAGATTACTCTCGAGTACTGATTGATTGATTCATCAAGTAATTACACACACTGTTTCAAACTTTTCCCTGTGGTCTTTGAAGCAGAATAAGATTATCAATTCTGGAATATTGAAATGAAGAAACTTTATATTTCCAAAACGAGATATCAGATTCGAGTGAAATTCATTGTGTGTATGGAGATTGATATACTGATGTTCATGGAAAATTTCAAGAGGATCGCATTATCAGAACCATTGAATTTTTTTTTCAATTGTCAAGTTTTACATATTTAGTTTTTCAATAATTTCCAGAATATCATTCCGATCGTGCTGAGATTTTGCATTATATCTTTACTATCAATCTCAGGTCCTAAACAAATTTTGAATTAAGAGTTAATTGCCTCATTGCTCTACGCGAGCGCTCAAAAGCACCTGCTCAGAGGGCTTTTTTGAATTTTTATCTCAATACAGGGTGTTCCTAAATTGAACGTACAAACGAAAAGGGGAGATTCCTTAAGTGAGTTTAAGAAAAAAAAGTCCCATAAACATGGGGTCGCGAACGTTTTTTCGAGATACAGGTGTTGAAGTTTTAATCAAAAGCATGTGTTGATTATACTAATTTATCGAATCTTATGAATCATCGCTACAGATCAGGAAAATTTCCATAAAAACTGACACTGAATTCATTCACCACAGCTTACAAAATGGCCTTCCCCATCATAGTTTGGATTTCACGAGGATCGTTCAAAATTTTGTTCTCAAAATCGTTGGTAGATGCGACAAAACTACAAAGACCGAAAAGTTTAGTATAAGAACAAAGCTTCTTTTTACATTTTTTTCAAATTAACATTTGCTCACCAAAAAAAATTTCTGCAGAAGAACAGGTGGCAGTGTTCCAGAAAAATATCACCCTGTAGATCTTCTATCGAAATTGCCATGTCACGTGGTGAGAACTCTCAAATGTAATATCTATGCCAAATTTCAGTTGCATAGCTTGTGAAGTGTAGATACTATGAGAAAAAAACTTGAAAAAAATTCAAACTTCAACACTCTGTATCTCGAAACGAAACGTTTGCGACCCCATGTTTATGGACTTTTTTTTTAAACTCACTTAAGGAATCTCTCCTCTTCGTTTGTACGTTCAATTTAGAACACCCTGTAATGCACTATATATTTACCAGAATTTTGAGTTCACAACTAGATATCACCGTATAGGTACATCAGATATATTCATTATACAGGGTTGGAATAAACTATGAAACCAAGTAAATATCTTTTGAATGAAAAAAAATTGTAAAAATGCCGAGACAGGGTTTTTTATACTGAGGTTTTTTCTGAGCTCTGTATCATACGCAACTAGTATGTTATCGTATTATCTCTATTATTTAAGCTTTAACATTGTAGCTTAACATTAACATGATCATTACCATAGTGTAGTATAAGTGGTATAACTAAATTAGAAAACCGTTTATGAGAAATGTATCATTCATGGAGATTATGTTGAAAAATAAAGCAACAATATTTTTTTAAACATCGTGTTCCTTGGTCAGGCCGGAAACTCTCGTATCGTAAAACTTCGATTGAATAAAGTACTAAGCTATCTCGTCTCGTTTTCCCTAAATAAAATTCATCTGATTTTTATTGATCAAACTTTTTCAATGAGACATCGCCATTCTAAATTACTTCCTCGACAATCGAACAAGATGCCTAAGAATGTATAAAGTGACGGATACGAAGCCGAAAGTGGTAGGGTTGCCAACACCGGAAAACCTTTTTTATGCCATCATTCACAATGAATTCGAGTCAATATATTCTATATCCCGATAATTACATTCTATGTAGGCAGGAGAAGATTAACGATGTTCTTGACGTTGATATTAAGCGTCGTACATACCCCGTAGTTCATTTACACGTTCCTCTGGCTGGAGTTGGCCGTACGCAAGAACGGCAGGGCTGCTCGTGCTGCTGGAGGTCGAGCTACGTGATTGTACGAATAAACTGGAATTCGGAATTCGTGCTTTCGATCTATTGAGAACATTAAGTATTGGAACATCGGAAGATTATCAGTTAAATATTGGGAATTGCTATCAAATAAATAAGAGCCACACAAAAAGTCCGTTGATTGCGCATTTATTAAAGAACATTCGATATTTGAATTTCGGTAACCAGTAGATATCGACAGATTTTGGTGTCATTGTATTCATTGAGTCTTTCTGAACAAGATTAGTGAAACCAACAGGTGGCGGTCTGTCTTAGTTTAGATAATATGGGTCCCCCAAAGTTGCAAAAATGTTTCATCTTCACGTCACTTTCTTCAGTTTTTTCACTATAAAAAAATTGGAAGTGCCAAACTAGAGTAAAGAATATTCTTCATTTGCTTTCTAAACATTCAGGGATATAGGGAAACGGGAACTGACAATCTCGCTTGGAAAGGGTTATCCATTCTTTTAAGGACCGCAACACATCTGAGGCATACAAAAAGAGGTTCGCGAGAAGGTAGCAG
Organism: Propylea japonica; assembly: GCA_013421045.1. Classification (NCBI taxonomy): domain Eukaryota; kingdom Metazoa; phylum Arthropoda; class Insecta; order Coleoptera; family Coccinellidae; genus Propylea; species Propylea japonica. Next base: position 15,837,807 of record CM024248.1, read on the forward strand.
GTAGACAGAGGAAAGGACTCTGGCAGATCCTCATCATAGTAAAAAATCTACGGTATTTTTTAGCACCGAAATAATACCGGCGGTGTCTATATCCATACACACCATTTTGATGTGAATTCAACACCATAGGTGCAGTGTTTCAATTGACACTGTGATGGTGGTCATATTTAAAACCGATAGTTGTTGATATTTGTAATTGTTGACTGTAAATGGTATCAGAGGTAACATCATTCAGTGAGAAACAGTTGTACTACTCTAAGGTGTAAAAATTTACATCGTCGAATTTTCTACGGGCGAAGACATTCCAAAAAACATTTTCGGAATGTTCAATACGAGAAGATCCCGAACTCTTTGGAACTCCAAAAGGATAAGCTGCATATCCTCACAGGGTTTCTCGCGATGGGTCATCACCCTCTCAGGAAATATCTGATGATACTGATTATGCCTTTGGATGATTAATGCAGATTCTGCGGAGAGGCTGAGGAAACTACGGGACATTTTGTGATACAATGTATCGGTTCCCAAGGGAGAAAATGCCTGGTTGTGGGAAAAAATCGCATCCTTCAAACCACTCAAGTTGTTTTCCGCATGCACGATTTGCACTGAATCAAATGGGTAGACGCTCACTTGGGAGGCGCGAAGCGAAGATCAAATCGATTGATTCAGTGCAAATCGTGCCTGCGGAAAACAACTCTTCGCTTCGTCTCGTCTCGTCCAAGTGAGCGTCAACCTTTAGACTCTGAACTGGAAAAAGAGCCAAAGGGAGAGTACCGTAGACAGCAGCTCGAGACAAGAGGGGTACAATAGAATAGACCATAAGGCCGCATGCACACACCCCTTCAATTTTCCAGTGGTGAGAACAAGGAGCTACGGGGGTAAAGTGATATGCTCGAGCAATTGATTCAAATAGGGTTCGAGAGACTTGAAGATATTAACATTGGTTGTGTTTATTTAATTAGTCGAATGGTAAACAAAATATCTTGTTTTCACAAGGCATGAAACAAAAACTCCCAGCTGAGGTTATTGCAAAACGGTGTAGGTACCACACTAGTCTGCGTTTAATACCAGAGGTCAGGGAGAAACCTCAGTAGAAAAACCTTGTCTCACCGTTTTACAATTGAAACTTAAAAACCATTTGAATAAATTCAGAACATTCAGATACAAAATACTTCTTGCTCTTTGCCAGTGGGGTGTTTTAAACTGCATCTGCTTTCCAAGTGATCATTTTTCGAATCTTCTGTTGTTTGGAGATAAATTTAAACAGCGCTATTTCGCCCTAAATATCGATTCAATTTCGGAATAATAATTGAACCGTTGAAAATTTCGTCAAAGAGTGCGCATATTCCAGCATGTATATTTCTAAATCATGAATACCTACATTTATTTCAAAGGGTATAGCCGGGTTTCAATGGTAAATCTGCCCCTTCGGCCTTTTCGATTCATATTGAGGGATCGATTAGGCATTGAATGAAATAATTCAGCAAACTTTTCAGCTTTTTATCTCTGCCGTTTTTGAGATTTCTGTAAAAAACATTATTTTCGATTTTATTTTTTTTTTCTCTTGTGAAATCCAAAATTTCGAATGGTGATTTTTTTTCTTGTTTCTTTGCTATTAAAGGAATAGACTTATAATTTTTTTATGAATTTCAGCTGAAAAAATAGATTTCTCTTTCGAAAACAAATGACTATAATTTCATTTTTTTCTCTAAAAATCGATTCTTCTTCAGCTGAAATTCATAAAAAATTATAAGTATATTCCTTTAATAGCAAAGAATCAGGAGAAAAATCACAATTCGAAAATTTTGCATTTTTTAAGAGAAAAAAAAATAAAATCGAAAATTTTACAGAAATCTCAAAAATGGCTAGAGATAAAAATCCCAAAAACTTGGCTGAATTATTTTCATTCAATGCCTAATCGATCCCCTCAACATGCGGGGGCAGATTTACCATTGAAACCCGGCTATACCCTTTCACACTGGCGTTATAGAGGGGGGCCCAGGGTCCCAAATGAATAAAAGAAACTGAAAAATTATACAGGCTCGAGAAGCATCGCATCTAACCTAATCTAACCATTGTATCATTTGATGGTATAAGCATCTCAGGTCCCCCCCCGAAAAATATTTTCTATATACGCTACTGCCCTTTCAATCCATACTTTGCTACAGAAAAACAGGTTTTATTGAACACTGAAATCTCTCATGGAAACGTCCTTTTTATTTGTCGTGCAGTGTATGTACAATTCGAAGGCGTGCGATGGGAAATTGGGAATTGTTTTTGTAGTCGGGAAAACCGGAACTCAAACTCGATGGCGGAGTGGTTGGGTTGATTGATAGTTCGCTTGTCGCCGCTGAAGAGATAGAGAAATTTCCATTAATTTTACCCTAAAGTTTATTTTATATTGATTGGCATTTAGCAATTTGGACGAAGAAAGATTATCTGATGTTAGTGATGTTACTCGTAATATTAGATGCTTGAAACTTCATCAAATTTGGGGGTACGAATTGTTTACAATATTCCTTCATTTGAAGAGTAATTTATTGAATATATTATTACTAGCGACCGCCCCGGCTTCGCACGGTACGACATCACTTAGAAACATCAAAAATAACAGTACTTCCACTATTTATGGATGTTTTATTATCATATAAACCATCCCTCTTGAATCACACTTTATTAAAAAAAACGCATCAAAATCCGTTGCCTAGTTTCAAAGATTTAAGCATACAAGGGACAGAGAAAGCGACTTTGTTTTATACTATGTAGTGATTATGAGTTCACGCTACTTTTTGAAAGCGTCGTCTCCTTAAACGAGTACTATATCGTTTTGCCCAATGTCATTTATTTTCGGATTTTGAGCCGAAAATAGTCTCAAACTATAGGTTTCTACTCCCTGATGACGAATTCGTGGTCGAATTCAATTCTCCGTCTGGCCGTTAGCACAATAACTTTCGCAGTGTGATTGTCCTAGAGACTTGAAATTTTCAGGGTATCTTCGTATCGGAAATGGCTCGGTTAAGTTGGGGTGTTCCATAAAATATGGACATTTAAAATTTTTGTTCCTCAATATCTAAGACAAAACGAAACTAATCGAAATAATAATCCTCATGCAAAATTTGGTGCCATTAGTGTGAACAGAACCATAGAAAATTGAATTGGAATATTGAAAAGAAGAAACTTCATATTTCCATAAAAATATCCGATTCGGATGAATTTTTTTATAAATGAATAAAGATTGATACACCGAATTTCATGCAGATTTTTGTGGCCATACTGGTAACAGAACCATGGAAAATTCAATCGGAATATTGAAAATGAAATTCAAGTGAAATTTATTTTTGAATCAAAAGTGATATACTGAATGTTCATTGAGAATTTTGAGAGGATCGCATCATCAGAACCATAGAATTCAATTTTTTGTATTATTAATTTTCCACATATTTCATGTTTTGAATGATTTCCAGAATATAATTCCGATTGTGCTGAGATTCTGCATTGATATATTGGTATCAATCTCAAGTTCCATATAAAATTTCAAGCTCCTGCTCAGGGCTATTCTTAATTTTTTTAGTATTTTTGGGTCATAGAGCAAAGATATGAATAATATGTTAGAAAATATAGCCACTACAAAAACCTCAATTTATAAAGGGTGTATATTAATGATGATGAAGGAATTTAGGTGGTGTTCAAAAAAGGCTGGGTCTTTCATATCAACTTATTTTTTTGAGGCACTGCTTAGTAACAACCTAAACTAAATATGGAACCTGAAAAGCCGTTTCTAACTTTTTCTTAAAAATCCAAACATTCACAAGGGAGAAATTGAAGAATTTAACGACGAACAATGGAGTTGGAATACTTATTTCCAGAAAAAACTTGTCATCAAAAGTGAATAAATTTGACTTTCTTCGAAATAAAGTTTCAAATCAGAATGTTCCATTTTTTTACATTTTCGAGTTTGATCTTTTTTTTTTACCATATGATGAGGAGTCAAAAAATGCACTGTATTGAGAAAATGATACATTATTATTTTTTAAAAATCGTGTAGTAATTCGATTTCCATGATATTTTACTGACATGAGCACATCACATACAAAATGATAACACATCCTGTTAGTATATGTGGTAATTAGGTAATACAGAATCAAAAAAGTATCACCACCATCGTTTTTGTAACCATTCAAAGATAAGCAGGCAAATTTTCGAAAGTTTCTCCCCCCAAATATTTCTCTTTCGTTTTATATTTTAAAGTTTAGCATCATGCGGAATAATATTGAGCACTGTCTGCATCAGATGTCTCATGGCGGAAGTGCGGAAGTAATCAGCATAAATTCATTGTGTTTTTATTGAAATTATTATAATCAAAATATATTCATCTCTCAATTCAAGGTACATAATTATATATTACAATTCGATAAATACAACAGATTAAATAAATTATAGTAAAATAGTTAAAATGACATATTATCAATGGTAACAAAAGTTAAAACAGATCATCATAGAATGAATGATAAATCAACAAATGGGTTTAAGGAATACTGCTATGAGTTTCTATAACCTCTCTTCCATACTGTATCTTTCAAATAACATAGCTGTCCAGTATTCAACAAATCCTCCACAATATCATTAAAGCTCAATTCGCTGGCTATTTGATATTTGGTGTGCACGGATGGTAACTTATTCAGAATTTCTTTCATATTTTTCACGCCTTCTGGTGTGATTGCACTATACAGAATGATAAAACGTCGTGAAATGTCCCTGATAAGAGCTTCTGTCAGCGGTAAATGTTCCAAGAATTGATCCAAATACTTTGTGTTGTTTTGTTCAACGCATTGTTTGAACAAAATTCCTGCCCAGTCTGGTGAATAATCGTAAGCCTCCACTACAATAAGCGACTGTTCAAAGCTGAAATATTAACGATGATGAAGTTTCGGCTATTTAATAAAAGGTTTTCCAATAAAAGGTGTTATTTTGATATTCAAAGAAAAATGCCATTTTTCAATATAAATAAAAGGTGTTATTTTGATATTCAAAGAAAAATGCCATTTTTCAATATAAATGATAGGATGTTTATTTCCTTATAAAGATGACGCTATGTCGTTAATAGTGGAAAATAACATCAGCCAAATGACCACCACAACCACGCTTACAGGACCATATCCTTTTAATGAAATTTTCCATAACCAAATCGCCAAGTGCCCTACGTCGTCGATAGAATCACGAATTCCATCTTTGAGGTCTTGAATCGACGCTGAGCTATTGGCGTAGAACACTTTCACGTGGCCCCCAAAGGAAGAAATCGCAAGGTGTTAAATCACCAGATCTCGGTGACCAATTGCGATCACCCCTTTGAGAGATAACACGGTCCGGAAACTTTTCCCGCAAAAGATCAATTATTTCGTTGCTTGTGTGGCACGTAGCGCCGCCTTGTTGAAAGTAACGTTGTCCAGACCACTACTATCCAATTTCGACCATAAAAAATCATTAATCATCTCTTTATAGCGCAATCCATCCACCGTAACTGTTGCTCCAGCCTTTCGGCTACACAAGCAATATTCTCGGCTGTTCTTGAGCGACATGCACGGGTTTTATTCTTTACATCACTAATTTGTCCCAACAGCTCAAATTTTTCCACCAATTTCTTTATTGCGGTGAGACAAAGTGCTTACGAACGAGTTTTACGAACCGTCCCTGCCATTTTTATAGTGAGTTTTAATAATCCCAATGCGTTCTTGAAGCGTGTATCGTTCCATTTTTATTAATGGCGTCAAAATCAAAAATGACAGCTTCAAACGTGACATCTAACGAAATAGCGGGCTATTCAAAATAACACCTCTTATTGGAAAACCCTTGAGATCATAATAAAATGATAAATGTTCTATACTAACCTCAATTGAGATGAAATTAAATTAACAATTTGGCTCTCCTCCAAGTCAAGAACACATACAGCTGTCTCTGATGTGGATAAACCATTGAAAAGAGATAATTGCAAGGCTATGAGTTCAGCTTGCTTGGCAGTGTGCATAGCTTTCATTAATTTTTCACCTTGCAAGTAAAATTCTGTAGCGTATGTGAAATTTTCCATAGCCTAAAAGTTTGAAATTGAAAAGAAGACTACAGTTATTGTGGATAATGAAAAATCTTAAAAATTTTTAATTTAGAAATTGTTTCAATGGGCATTTCCAGTATGTCAAAATATATACAGGGTGTATAATTTTATTGTGGCCAAACTTCAAGGGAGGATTTGCAACAAAAAATGTCATACAACACATGGTCGAAATGTTGACGGTTATTCTTAATTTTAACATTTTTTTGATTTCACGAAATATTTCGGTTTTTTCCACTAAAATGATAATTATTCAGTTTTCCTTGTAGTCTCATCAAATTTGACGACATTTTCGGAAAGGTTAATAAATTTGCTACAAGAAAAGTGAGTCGGTGTGCAGAAAAAACTCTTATTGCGGGCGTTGTAAGGAGATGAATATCCTATTTTTCAAATGTTTTTTTCATTAAATTTTAATGATAATGCACAAGTTTTCTCTTCAGTAAAATATACCCCATTTAGTGTACTTTCCAATGACATATCAACTTTTGTGCTAGATGCTCATCCTCCACTGTAATATCATGGCTAACATGATAACAACGAAAAGTTTGAAAATTGAATTGAATTTGAAACTTGAATGTAATTTTATGGAAATCATCAATTCATCTGTTACCTGTAGATGCTGAGACCAGATTTACATTTTGTAGGTGGTACCAGAATAATTTATGAGATTGAGGGGCCATATGATGTTTTGGACTGATGAGTCCACTTTCACGAAATCAGGTATGATTAATTTACGAAATAACCATGTATGGCAGAGAGAAAATTCTCAGGCGACTATTGTTTCTCATTTACAACATGAGTTAAGTATCAACATGAGATTGGCAGTAATGAGAGGAGAACTTTTCGGACCAGTTATACATACTTACCGATCACTTTAATGCTGAAGAATGCATTGCATTAATACAAATCAACTTGATAAATATATTGGATGAAATGCACCTAACAGATGAAATTTCTGATTCCAAATGAATGGCAACATAAATATCACAATGTCTAATGTCGTAATGGAGTGGAAGATACGGTCAGATGGCCATCGGGGAGCCCTGACCTTACGCCTTTGGATATATCTAATTCGCTTTCACATTCGGAAGGAACTCATCGACAGAATAGAATTGTGTTGTACATTCAGTACGAAAACGATGTATCGAATGTATTGAAGAAGGAGGTTCATTTTTTCGTTATTATTTTGATTCAAGATGAATTGATGATTTTCATAAAAATACATTGAAATTCAATCACGAAAAGGAATTTTAGACTCTCTCGTTGTTATCATGTTAGCCATGATATCATGGCGCAGGATGAGCAACTAGCACCAAAGTTGATATGTCATTCGAAAGTACACTGAGTGAGTTATTTTTTACTGAAAAGAAAACGTGTACATCATTTTTGATATTCCATCGAAAAACCATTAGAAGAATAGGACTAATCTTGTTAACTTCAGAATCGTGATATTCATCATCACTTTACCACGCCCGCAATAAGAGTTTTCTGCACACAGACTCTCTTATCTTGTGATCAAATTTGATGAGACTACCATGGAAACTGAATAATAATCATTTTAAAGAAAAAACTCGAAATATTTCGTGAAATCAAGAAATGTTAAATTGAAGAATACCCGTCAACATTTGGACCATGTGTTATTTGACATTTTTTGTTGCAAATCACTCGTATAATGTTCCCTTGAAGGTTGGCCATTTTAAAAGTAGACACCTGTATAGATTTTTTTCTACGTGGCAGCATTAACAGAAGTGTTAAATATGTCGCTATCAAATATTGAAATTGCGAATTCCATACTGTGTTTTACCATTCAAAAATGAAATGAATGCTAACGCGTATATCACACTCAACCCCCTTTTCTGAATTCGCTAATTTTGATGATTTTGAATGATTTTATTCTCAAAATCCTGACTACGAAACAAAAAACGGATAATCACTATGATTTCTTGAGAGTTCATTAGGTTTGAAATGATCTCCTGGAAATCACTGGAAATGCTCATTGTCTTTAGGCGTTTTCGGATACTTACTCGGGTTAACTCGATCCCTAACCTTCGCGTTCGTTTACCTTATCCTGACTCAGGATGATCTATCGTAACCCCACACGAGAGCAGGGTCGTAGAGTCACCACATGCGCACTGCAGTTCAATTTTGTATTTGAAAAATAAGTAAAATAAGTCTTCTACTATTTTCTTAGTAATTTCATATATTCTATTCCTAAAAATTATGGAAAGAAAAGAGAATTTAAATCAATGTAAAATATGTGGTTCCATGAGCCGAGAAAATAATGTGAAACAATTTCTTCATAACTTTGTATGCAGATCCTTCTGCGTTAAAGCTAAAGCCTTCTTAACTTCTTCAACATAGGTACTCAAAGATAACATTTAACATGCGAGGGCACACAAGAAATTATAAGAAAGATTTCACAGAAGCCAATAAATCCAAGCAAAGCTAGAGACAATCAGTGAATAAACTGGAACTGAAAAAATAAATTCTCTATTTCTTTAACAAAGGTACTCAAAAATCAAAATCAGCATGAAACATAGAAGAGCACACCAGAAATTATAAGAAATATTTTACAAAAGCCAATAAATGCAAGCAAAGCTATAGACAATCCGAAAATGAACTGGAACTAAAAAATAAATCCATAAAATATTCCGTTATGTTATTGAAACGTTTGACACTTCAAATCCTAAACCTGATATGTTCGTAAATTTAGAACCCGGATCCGTGATCCGAGTAGATCCGTCACGTGACCCAATGGATCGAGTTAGTAACCTTGAGTAAGTTTCCGAAAACACCTTTTGAAAATCATCAATGCATTGTTTAAAACTCACCTTCGATAAACACAACTTTGTTCCATCTGTATTTGTAAATAATACATATGGTTCAGTGTCTGGATTAATTTTGTTATTTTGCATTTCCAGTTGCGAAATACCAATAAGGTTCTTGATGACGCCTGAAGCGTCGTTTTCCCATAACAGTGCTACTTCTGAGAACATCGCGAAGTGCAAGGCTACCATTTTATACAACTCTTTCTCGGTAGGACAATTTTTCTTCAAGTATGCCAATAATGCGATTTTTAGGGCATTATCACGATTCGATCCTTTCATGAGAAGATATTCAAATTGATCGTTGTCTTTCAAGATTTGAAAAACATAATTCATTTCATAATATCTAGCAATTCCAGTTAATAACCTCACAATTAATTTCCAACTTTTCAATGTAACCAAAAACATAATGATTTTTCTACATTGGTTTAAAACGTTAGATATGCCTTGCATATTGCAATCAGATGTGAAGCAATCATTGGCTCTTATCATCAACTCAACAATAAATGTCAATTCATTCATTTTGATTTCATTAGTTGAGGTCATGTGAGATCTTAAGAGCACTTGGGCGTAGTTAAATATTTTTCTACCTAGTATTGAACAGTCCTGTTGAAAAATGCGTAATATGTAGTGGAAGTGATTATTGAGATTCAAGTCCCACATCATAGGAATATCGGCTTTTGAAGCAATGTAATTTTGTAGATGGTTTATCAGTTGTTCACAGATTAGGTCCGATATCTGAAAAATCATTAATCATAGACAGCTAGACCTCGTTATTCATTCCAAAAATACGAGGGCGGTTTGATAAGTCCGTGACTTTTTGAATGAAACATTTTTTTGCGGCAAATAAACATTTTATCTTTCTACATAATCACTTTTTAGCTCGTTACATTTAGTCCAGCGTTTTTCTATTTTTTTATTCCCTCCAAATAATAGGTTTTCTCAAGGCTCTCAAAATACGCGTTTGTTTCGGTAATGACTTCTTCATCAGACTCAAATCTCTTACCACCCAGCCATTTCTTTAGGTTTGGAAACAGATAATAGTCGCAGGGGGCTAAATCTGGACAATATGCTGGATGGGGTAGCAGTTCGTATCTCAATTCGTAGATTTTGGCCATCGTGACTCAACAAGTGTGCACACGTGCATTATCTTGATGAAACAGCACTTTCTTCTTCGCCAAATGCGGTCGTTTTTGCTTCAAGTCAACGTCGAATCTGTCCAAAAACTTTGAATAATATTTGCCGGTGATTGTTTTACCTTTCTCGAGGTAATCAATGTGAATGACACCGCGTGCATTCCAAAAAACTGTGGCCATGACCTTGTTGACTGACAGACTCTGTTTGGCCTTCTCTGGTCCACGTCCACCCAGAGCAACCCACTGTTTTGATTGTTCCTTGGTCTCTGGCGTGTTGTTTCGTCCACAGTAACACAATGGCGCAAAAATTCGTCCGTATTACGGCTGAACATCGCTAAACACTCTTCTGAAGTTGTTACACGATTACGCTTATGGTCGAGTGTGAACAATGGCGGCACCCATCTCGCGGAGAGTTTTCTCATGTCCAAATATTCGTGTAAAATATGATGTACCCGTTCAGTTGAGATACATTCAGCATGAGCCAACTCAAGCACTTTCATTCTCCGATCATCCAATATCACTTCATAGATTTTATCGACGATTTCCGGCGTGATCACATCATCTTTTGGGCGACCTGAACGTTCGGCGTCACTAGTGAGTCACCATTGAAATTAATGGTGCCGAGTCCCCGTAGTATTTATCAAGCTTTTCCTTAGTTTCACTGATGGTTTTTTACGTAAAAAGTAATGCTTAATCAGCACACGAAATTCACTTTTTTCCATTTTCGTTAACATTCACGAGGTTGTCTGCTTTGAATGGCAATCAAACACCAACTGCATGACGTTGCTTGCTCAAAATTTGACAGTTGCCCATTGATAGATTACAGTTGCCGGCAGCACTGTTGCATTTGGAATAACTGTGCGGGAAATTCACTAACTTATCAAACCTCCCCCGTAGGTACTACACAATAAAAGTCGGAGTAATTCAATATCATACCTGCACTTTGCTCCATTTGTGAATCGAAATGAAATCGTGGACCATATCCAACTTCTGGGAACAATCCGTGTCCAATGCATTCTTCAAAAATACTGCATCTGTATTAGAATGAACAACATGATAGGGTAGTTGAATCATTTGGCTCACTCGATATGTCTTAATGATATTTTGAGCAAGTTGTCTTCCATTCACTAGTTTTTCTGATAATATTCCAAGTATGTTCAATATTTCTTCTCCGTTCACCTCTGGAGCTGATTCAGTATTGAGTATTGGCGTTGAGGCATGATGATATGGTGAAACTGCAACATATACTCATTGATTTTGAAAGATTCAAACAACGACTGAAACAAGGGTAAATATTTGAATTTCGATGACCAGCAGATATCGACCAAATTTTGGTAACATATTCATTACGTCTTTCTGAACAACAATAGTGAAACCAACAGGTGACGGCTGCTCAGAGGAGGCCAAGCCTCCCCTAATTTCACTGCATTTTATTCAATTTTAAATTCAAGTTCAAATAAAAAATAATCACATTTCTATATCTGTATTATTTCCATAATTCTATCTACTATCCAAATCTCAAAATAATAAACATATGTTTATTAATCAGCGATCTAAAACATTCATACATTATCCGCAACACACAATACAGCGTAACGGATAGCAGGCAAACCGCTTAGCGAAGAAGGCTCGCCTCCACGAGTCGAGATTCGTTAGAAGGTAACATTTAAAACTTCTTCAAATGAACAGTTTGGGAACCACTCAAAATTCAAGCTGTAGATCACGTGTTGGAGGCCCGGCATCGCGGCATTATTTTCGCTTCTAGGCAAACGAGCCTAGCCGAAACTGAACGTCCGATCGGTCCGAATCAACCCCGACGATCGTGTATGGAGATCAGCTGTTGTTTTGATTCCCTTCCTTTTTATTAACGAAGTATTAAACCTCTGAGCGTGCGGTTTGTGGTGTGGTGACATTTTTCGGAAAAGTTTGTAGGTAAGACTTTAATATTTCATCAGTAAAGCTAGAAACGGAAACAAGAAGTGAGAATTATAATGCAAGTACTCAAAGAAACTCAAGATCCTGTAGATTTTATTTTGAATAGTAAATTCAGCATTACGATGATAAAATTTTCATAACTCAAGTAATTAAGACACCTCGACCAGCAATGCCAAATTTAATTATTAATTCTGCTCATAATCGTTCGTTCTCGGGCCTCCTTTGATTGAAATCTCACGTACCGCCACTGGGTGGCGGTCTGTCTTAGTTTAGAAAATATGGAACACCAAAGTTCCAAAAATGTTCCATCGTAACGTCACTTTCTTCACTATAAAAACACAAATTCACTGATCAAATTCAGTCCATAAATCACCTTCCAACATTCAAATAACTACTACGTGGATCAATAAGTCCCGAGACTAACCCAGACATGGCGCTCGTAGTGAACCAGTAACAACTTCTTTCTAGAGTACTAACCTTTGCTTGAAACGTGTCAAAATTTTGAGTCGATCAGACCAGAAACAGCTGAATAATCGAGATTGGAGTAAAGTCGGTTTGTAGTTTGTTTAGAAAATGGAAAAAAACAAGTTTCGTGTTCTGATAAAACATTATTTTTTAATTGGTAAAAACACCGTGCAAGCAAAACAATGGATTGGAAAATTTTACCCGGACTCTTGTCCATCAAAAGCAACGATTTGTCAGTGGTTTGCCGAGTTTAAACGTGGTCGTACCGACACAAATGAAGCGGAACGCTCAGGCAGACCTGTGGAAGACGTTACACCGGAAAATGTGAGTAAAATGACAAAAATTATAATGAAAGATCGTAAAGTGAAGTTCCATGAGATTGCTGAGATGACACAGATATCATATGGAAGTGTATTTAGAATCCTTCATGAAAAATCGAGCTTGAAAAAGGTTTTTCCCAAGTGAGTGCCGCGATTGCTTTCTATGGGACAAAAACAGCAATGAGTCTATGATTCAGGAAGCTCTTTATCGCTTTTTACTCGCAATAAAAAAGATTTCTTGTGTCGTTACGTAACCATGGACGAAACATGGATACATCACCACACTCCAGAGTCGAAGCGGCAGTCATCTGAGTGGCGCACAGCTGGCGCAAGCCGTCCGAAGCGTCCGAAGACGCAGCATTCAGCTGGCAAAGTCATGGCGTCTGTTTTTTGGGATACCCATGGCGTGATTTTCATTAACTATCACGAAAAAGGTAAATCGATCAACAGTGATTATTATATTGACATATTGCTGGTGCGTTTGAAGGAGAAAATCGCAAAAAAACGACCGCACATGCAGAGAAAAAATCCGTTCACCAAGACAATGCATCCTGTCACAAGTCGATGAAAACAATGGCAAAATTGAACGAATTGGTCTTTGATCTGCTTCCCCACCCCCCATACTCGCCAAATTTAGCTACCACTGACTACTGGCTCTTTGCTGATCTTAAAAATATGCTCCAGGGAAAAAGTTTTGGTTCAAATGAGGAGGTCATCGCTGAAACAGAAGCTTATTTTGAAACGAAAGATAATATTTTTATAAACATGGTATTGAAAAATCGTAAAAGCGTAGGAACGATTGTATCACCCTAAAAGGTGATTATGTTGATGAATAAAAAAAAATTTTACAAAAAAATGTTGTTTTCATCGTTAGTCTCGGGACTTATTGATCCATGTGTTATGTGACTAGTTTCATTTCAGGTATATTCAATAATTAATGCAGAAACATCGAAATTCTAGACTCACCATACATCCACAGATTCTAAGGAAAGCCCTCCTTATTTAATGGTAGATTTGGCACTGCCGCAGATTCATTCGCGCGAATATGATACGATGGCTTCCCGTAAATCCCGCCATCATTTGATATTTCACTCGCTGAAGGACGGAACAGTGGTGTCAAACTCACCAGGAAGAACAGCGGGCTTTCCTTAGAATTTGTGGATATGTGGTACCTCTAGAATTTCGATGTTTCTGCATTAATTATTGAATATACCTGACATGAACCCTATCGAATAATTATTTTAAAGTTCGAAGGTGATTTATGGATTAAATTGGAACAGTGAATTTGTGGTTTATAGTGAAGAAAGCGACTTGAAGATGAAACATTTTTGGAATTTTGGGGGCTCAGTAATTAGTTTTCACTAATGTTGTTCAGAAAGACTCAATGAATACAATGAAACCAAAATCTGGTCGATATCTGCTGGTTACCGAAAAACGATATCTACCTTTTTTTCATCTCACAGAAAATTAATATTTGTAGTAAAACATAGTAGTCCCCAAAAACTAGTTTCAAGTTGAAACAAATATTAAAATGAATACCTACTCAAATTCAATCCAGACACTCGACTAGAAAACAAAGTCCTTCTGCTGGCACTGTAATTCTTCAATCTGGAATTTTATTGAGCAGCATCTTCTCTTTCATACTAAGTTGATTTGGTGTCACCAAACCTTCTGCCAAACTATAGCATAGCTTCAGAATTTCCACATCAATACTGTCACACGAAAACATCCTTTGAAGTCTCAGTGCAAAGAAAAAGTTATCTTTTTCTAATGCTAGTGCAATAATTTCGTTAACTTTGAACTCTGTGTCGTCCAACTTGTATTGAATGTTCAATGGTAATTTATCCATTTGATTTAAAACGTCTTTGTATAGAAGAATTTCACTCTGAATATCCAGCAAATCAAGGTTTTTGTGTTTATCCTCTAGTTTCATAAAATTTAATATCATAAGTTTCTCTAGTTCAAACTGACAAGATAACTGGAAATTTCTAGCCCATTGAAAAGCCAGTTTTGAAATCTGAAATTTCTCAAGACCATCAGATACCTTATCTATTAAATTAGAATAAAAGTCAATAACCCTGTCAGCAGTAACATTATGATATTTGTAAGCTTTGTCGCAGTCTTCCCAAAATGTATTTTCATTTTCCTTTCTGTTTTCGAATTTATCCTCCCACTCTAACAGAATCACTAAATCACTAGGAAGGTTTCCAATTCTAGCAACTTTTAGTGCAGATATGAAGTTCTTCTGACGAAGAAGATCGTTTTGGCACCTTATGATAGCTTCCCGATGGTGAACTGTGCTGAGGGCTCTATTCAAATCTAGTCGAACCCTGTTCCCACCTTCATACAAGGCAAACAAAATATCCAAAATGGAGCTCAGATTAGGAACTTCTATTGTGAATATTTCTTGAACTTTAAGCTCCCGCATTATTTTAAGAAAAGCTATTTGATCATAAGTTGACTTGAAGTTGTACTCTAAAGCAGACGCCATTAGAGCGAGAGAGGTCTCTTCAATCCAATATCTATTTTTGAGATATGTGATTTCTCTGTCATGTTCTGAAAGGATACTTGTCTTTATACAAGTTTTCAGTGCATTTTGGAAGGATATAAGTTCGCTTGACATCATGTGTAGATCGAATTCTTGTTGTATACCAAGATGGAGAAATTTAAGGAAATGCTTCAAGCCATTGTCCTGAAACAAATATCATTCAATTATACCAAAAGAAGGATACAATTTCGATAACAATTATTTGTAGTTTGGTCGCATTCACTTTGTAAGATACTCAGAGGAAGAAGTAAACATCTTCCTTTGGGGTAAGATCAGTCTGTAGACCCCATTAACTAATTAAAACGTGGGACGCCACTGAGATATATTTTAAACTGAAAATTATGTTTCAATTCTTCGTTCAATTTGTGACAAAAAATCACTTCTGCCTTTTTTCCGCGTGGGGCGTATAGTAACAAAAATAAAACATTTTAACGTAATGTTCTACTACGAATACGCGTTAAAATGCTTCATTTTCTTAAATAAAAATTTAGGAGAAGCCCCGAGCAGGAGCTTTTGAGCGCTCGTTCTTTGGTGGAACAATAAGAATATTACCTCAAAATTTTATATGGGAATTGAGATTGATACCAAAGATATAAATGCAGAATATCAGCACAATCGGAATTATATTCTGGAAATTATTCGGAAAAAATAAATAATTAAAAGAATTAAATTATACAGTTCTGATAATGCGATCCTCTTGAAATTTTGCATGAACATTCAGTTTATCAGTCTTGATTCACAAAATAAATTTCACTTGAATCGGTTATTATGTTATGGAAATATAGAGATTCTTCTTTTCAATATTCCAAATGAATTTTCTATGGTTCTGTTGACACTATGGTTACAAAATTTCGCATGAAAATTCAGTTTTACAGTCTTCATTCACAAAAAAAACTCAACTTGTTTATTTTCCTGTGAGATTGATACGCAATGTTGTCAATATTGCCTAGAGTTCTCTGATAATTCGCAAGCTTGTCGGACGAGGCCGGGTACATTCGGCAACGTTGACTTTATTTTTGTTCGGAATTTGAAAAATCACTAGTTTTTTTAGTTTTTCGTAAATATTTCAAAAACTAAGCGGTTTATCCTAAACATTGTTATATACAAAAATGTTCTACGTTAAATTTTAAATAAGAATGGTCCTTTTCATAATCACTCTAAATTGTACGGTTCAAGAGTTACAGGCGGTGTAAATGTTAACTTGTTCGTAATTTTGATAATTTAAAAAAAAAATAAGCTTCGTAAAAGAATGTTGCTATTTCAGTGGCCAGTGGTATGTTAGTGATAAGCCCTTGAAGGAACGACAACCTCACCACCTTATCAAGGGGCACACATATAGGCCATATAAACTTGTGGTACGGAGAAACCCACCCTGAACTTTCTACGAACATTGCAACATAAATTCACTTCTTAAGCATAAATATCTTTCAAATTGGAATGTTCAATGTCTTTATTAACTTCACTCATCCTCCAGCACATTATCCTCCTCCTCTAGCTCGTCGTCTAAGATGTTATTATTGTCCATGTTATCACATGCTTGGCCTGAGCAATTGCTGCATATGCTAGTGCAGTTTAGACCACTCCTTCTGCATTCACAATTACGAACGCAATCATCTTTGCAGGTACACATTATAAGGGACAGTAATTCCTGGGGGGCTGCAGGACGTGCTGTTGTAATTGGTGTCAGGTGGTCGCCAATCTTCTTCCAACCCCACTCGAGTGGATTCTTATCTTTATTCAGCCACTGTTGTACCTGGTGGTAGGTCCTAAATGAATGCTGTCTGGACGCTCCTGAAGTGGGGGGTAGTGCATCCAACTTCAGTAATGCATGTATAGGCTGCTTTGCAATCGTTTTCAAGTAGGACTGGTAGCGGAGACAATCTAGATCTTCAGTGTTCTTGGCTCCAAACATTGCAAGTAGGTAGTAATTTCCTGCATCAGCCACTGCACTGGGTCGGCTTTGGGGTTGTTGAAGACCAGAAGTTTTTCACGAATAATGTGTACTTGCAAAGATGAATGCGTTCGTAATTGTGAATGCAGAAGGAGTGGTCTAAACTGCACTAGCATATGCAGCAATTTCTCAGGCCAAGCATGTGATAACATGGACAATAATAACATCTTAGACGACGAGCTAGAGGAGGAGGATAATGTGCTGGAGGATGAGTGAAGTTAATAAAGACATTGAACATTCCAAATTTGAAAGATATTTATGCGTAAGTAGAGAATTTAAGTTGCAATGTTCGTAGAAAGTTCAGGGTGGGTTTCTCCGTACCACAGGTTTATATGGTCTAGGCCAGTGGATGCCTCTTTTCCCTTAAAAAAGAGTTCCCCTTGATAAGATGGTGAGGTTGTCGTTCCTTCAAGGCTTATCACTAACATACCA
This sequence comes from Propylea japonica, assembly GCA_013421045.1. Lineage (NCBI taxonomy): Eukaryota > Metazoa > Arthropoda > Insecta > Coleoptera > Coccinellidae > Propylea > Propylea japonica. The sequence continues at coordinate 15,855,519 of CM024248.1, forward strand.
CTGGCCACTGAAATAGCAACATTCTTTTACGAAGCTTATTTTTTTTCAAAATTATCAAAATTACGAAAAAGTTAACATTTACACCGCCTGTAACTCTTGAACCGTACAATTTAGAGTGATTATGAAAAAGACCATTCTTATTTAAAATTTAACGTAGAACATTTTTGTATATAACAATGTTTAGGATAAACCGCTTAGTTTTTGAAATATTTACGAAAAACTAAAAAAACTAGTGATTTTTCAAATTCCCCCCCATCCAAACCCGACGCTCAAAATGGTGTAACTTTTTACCAAACAATAAGAGGGTTATATAGAACAATTTGGAGTTGGAATAAAACTTTTACTTTGGATGTCAAGGTTCGGCCTTTTTTTAGGTTAATAGCACCGTACTATACTTACAGGAAAGAAAATTTGAAAACTTTGCAATAAAGATGCTGGAAATCCGTTCTCCATTGCTTTATTTAAAACTTCCATCGTCGTACCTGCTAACATTACAATCTGCTCAACATTTTGGTAAATTCTATGGAGATCACAGGAAACTACCAACCATGTCAACCAATTGGTGTGGAGAGAGTCAGGCTGTAAAATTAAGTGCAAATGAAAATTTGAATATTACTATTATCAGAACAACAGGCAGTCCAATATGGCGACAAATTGCTGAATCGTACATAGAGAGTTTCTATATCCGGTGTACCGGGGTGAGTGGCCTATCAGATTATTATGGAAACTATTGAGAACTATAATCTAATAGGCCACTCACCTTGGGACACCCGATATACAGGTTTGGAAATTCACATCAGAAACGTACAAAATTTAATGCATCAGAGCCTAAATAAACCAGGATGGTAAGCAACTTAAAGTACTCGATTTGAGTATTACGAGCAGCTTGACGCATTTACTCAATAGTACGGTGTAATTAGACCTAAACCTCAACATCCAAAGTAAAAGTTTTCCTCCAACACCAAATTGCTCTACATAGTTCCCTTATTCTATGGTAAAAAGTTACACCATTTTGAGCGTCGGGTTTGGGGGTGAGGGGGGTTGGGAATTTGAAAAATCACTAGTTTTTTTAGTTTTTCGTAAATATTTCAAAAACTAAGCGGTTTATCCTAAACATTGTTAGATACAAAAATGTTCTACGTTAAATTTTAAATAAGAATGGTCCTTTTCATAATCACTCTAAATTGTACGGTTCAAGAGTTACAGAGGATGTAAATGTTAACTTTTTCGTAATTTTGATAATTTTTAAAAAAAATAAGCTTCGTAAAAGAATGTTGCTATTTCATTGGCCGGTGGTATGTTAGTGATAAGCCCTTGAAGGAACGACAACCTCACCACCTCATCAAGGGGCACTCTTTTTTAAGGGAAAAGAGGCTTCCACAGGCCTAGGCCATAGAAACCTGTGGTACGGAGAAACCCACCCTGAACTTTCTACGAACATTGCAACATAAATTCACTTCTTAAGCATAAATATCTTTCAAATTTGGAATGTTCAATGTCTTTATTAACTTCACTCATCCTCCAGCACATTATCCTCCTCCTCTAGCTCGTCGTCTAAGATGTTATTATTGTCCATGTTATCACATGCTTGGCCTGAGCAATTGCTGCATATGCTAGTGCAGTTTAGACCACTCCTTCTGCATTCACAATTACGAACGCATTCATCTTTGCAAGTACACATTATAAGGGACAGTAATTCCTGGGGGGCTGCAGGACGTGCTGTTCTAATTGGTGTCAGGTGATCGCCAATTTTCTTCCAACTCCACTCGAGTGGATCCTTATCTTCTTTCAGCCACTGTTGTACCTGGTGGTAGGTCCTAAATGAATGCCGTCTGGACGCTCCTGAAGTGGGGGGTAGTGCATGCAACTTCAGTAATGCATGTATAGGCTGCTTTGCAATCGTTTTCAACTAGGACTGGTAGCGGAGACAATCTAGATCTTCAGTGTTCTTGGCTCCAAACATTGCAAGTAGGAAGTAATTTCCTGCATCAGCCACTGCACTGGGGTCGGCTTTGGGGTTGTTGAAGACCAGAAGTTTTTCACGGATAATGTGTACTTGCAAAGATGAATGCGTTCGTAATTGTGAATGCTGAAAGAGTGGTCTAAACTGCACTAGCATATGCAGCAATTGCTCAGGCCAATCATGTGATAACATGGACAATAATAACATCTTAGACGACGAGCTAGAGGAGGAGGATAATGTGCTGGAGTATGAGTGAAGTTAATATAAAGACATTGAACATTCCAAATTTGAAAGATATTTATGCTTAAGCAGTGAATTTATGTTGCAATGTTCGTAGAAAGTTCAGGGTGGGTTTCTCCGTACCACAGGTTTATATGGCCTAGGCCTGTGGAAGCCTCTTTTCCCTTAAAAAAAGAGTGTCCCTTGATAAGGTGGTAAGGGTGTCGTTCCTTCAAGGGCTTATCACTAATATACCACCGACCACTGAAATAGCAACATTCTTTTACGAAGCTTATTTTTTTTTTAAATTATCAAAATTACGAAAAGGTTAACATTTACACCGTCTGTAACTCTTGAACCGTACAATTTAGAGTGATTATGAAAAGGACCATTCTTATTTAAAAATTAACGTAGAACATTTTTGTATATAACAATGTTTAGGATAAACCGCTTAGTTTTTGAAATATTTACGAAAAACTGAAAAAACTAGTGATTCTTCAAATTAACAACCCCCTCACCCCCAAACCCGACGCTCAAAATGGTGTAACTTTTTACCAAACAATAAGAGGGTTATATAGAACAATTTGGAGTTGGAATAAAACTTTTACTTTGGATGTCAAGGTTAGGCCTTTTTTTAGGTTAATATCACCGTACTACAATGCGTCGGACTGTCCGTGTTACTCGATTTGAGAGAGACAACCATATTATTAGTTCATTGAACCATCTATAGCACGTAAATCTGTCGAGAATTTCACTGTTCCACTGGACGGTAAAATACTCTCTCTAAGGCATGCACATATCGTATGTTTCCGATGTGAATTTCTGGACCTTTATGAGTTTACACTTGGTGAAATCCAGTTCAAAAGTAATTGAAAGGAAATGGTTATGAACTCAACACTTTAATAGGTATTCAAACAAAAGAGCAATATTCACAATGGATGCAGTTTCGCCATTTGCCCTCACACTGTGCCCGTAAATAAGACTGATTTGCTGATACTCAATATTGTACTAACCTCATAGCAAGTAGCAAGAATAGCTAAAATGGGATGCCTGTACATATGACAAGCTTGAAGTAAAGCCTTCGGAGGATCAATACTATTATGGCAGCGAATTAAGGTCTGTAATAATGTTGCTTTGGTATTCAAAATGTCGATCTCCAAAATATCAAACGAATCACTCCTAGCTATAGACTGCGTCTTGAGAGAATATGTATCATAAGATCCTGAAGAATCACTACTCATTCTTACTCCAATTCTTGACAAAAAAGCTTTTCTGGGATCCCTTTCTTTCATCAATGCGTTTTCCTCTTCAACCTGTATGTCATAACTAACACAGTGTAGAATGTGTTCCAAATAAAATGGATTTTTGAAACACTGACATACTTCTTTTATTTGCTCAGCTGGATAACAATGAATTTGGGCGAAAATCATAAATGATAACCAATCGTTATTCACAGCACAACTCTTGAGAAAACCCTCTGGTAGTTTGGAGTTATTCACTTTACAAAATTTAATAACAATATCATACTCAGTCTTAGCCTTAACAAATTCTTCGCCATTTCGAAAATATGGGTCAATGCCTGATAAAATGGTAGATTCTAACAATTCTTCGATAGAGTCAAAATTATTTTCTAATATACAGTGCTCGAACATTTTTTTACATTTCAACGACTCATATCCAGCTTTTTCAAAAATTTCTATCACATTCAAATAAACCTGGAGTTTGTCTGAAGGTATACCAATCATTTCTAAGAAACTGATACAACTACAAGTAAGTGCCTTATTTTCAAAAGCATTCAAAGCAATTTTGAATACTTTTCTCACTTGTTTATCTTTTATATCTTTCTTATTTCTAATATCTTTTATTTGTACGTCTTCTAGAATAACTAACTTAGATGCTATACTTGGTCTGAACTCTCTGAGATAAAAAACATAATCCAATTCCTTTTTATATCCATACTTTTGTACTAATCTATCACAGTTGAAATGAGGTAATCCTATGTTTGTATATCTAAATTCAAACAATTTTTTATGTTTATTTTTAGATGTTTCTCGACTAGACTATAATAGTTTTTATTGCAGTAAATCTCCTTTTCTTCGTTTTTATTAACTAACTTCCTTATAATTCCATATCTAGAGAGAATAGAATTGTAATATTTGGAGATTTCAACCCCACCTATGTTAATTTTTCTTTTGAAGGCTTCAAGGAATTTTACATCGTTTGTAAACATAATAAGGCTGCACAGAACAAGTGGATTCCTTTCGAAATAATCTTTGTAATCACATTTTCTCATATAATCTATTGTGGCAATTATATTAGTTCTTAAACTTTCTTCTGAATCCCACTTTAATGATCTATATTGGATCAATATGTCTATATGAGATGAAATTGAACTTTTATAACTATCTAAAGGTATGTAATTCGAACATTCTGCCAAAACACTCAAATACGATGGTCAACACAGTAATCATTGAGCATTTTTATAAAATCCTTGATATCAATGGACGATTTCTCTGATTGTAACACATAATAAACATATGAAATATCAAACTTTAAAAACCTCCTCAAAAGTTTGACTAGATCTGTTTTCTCGTCTTTCATGAACACTCCATATTTACATAGCTCATTGAATATATCCTCTTTCAAATTGTTACTTAATCCTACATGTTCGCAGTTTAAGACATGTAACATTTCTTCAGTGATGCTATTGTTTATAAAAAATTCCATAATATTTGAATTGCAACCCATCTCAACATAGTCTGGATTTCCAAAGCTGATAGCAATCCAACACTTGACAAGTTCATCGCTGGTGGTAATCAAATATTTGAAGAGATCGAGTGCTTTGATGAATGGAACCAAATGATCATCTGAAATAAACATTTCTACTGGTATTCTTACTTGATTTAAATGCTGAAAATCTCATAACAGTGAAATCAGGATAACCTGAGGCTATAATTTTTTTCAAGAAATGGGATTTTATAAAATTTATGAAATTACAGAGGAAGTTCCTTAGATCGAACGTCAGTATAACGAATTTCTTATAAGACATTGCACCTTGAATAAAAATTCCATGTTAAAAACACCCTCTAAAACGAAGTAAATTCTCTCTATAACGAAATATTCAAAGAACATCACTCGTTGAATGGGTATTGGTAAGAAGATTTAAGGGTGGGTTTTTTTCCGAAATTTTTCCGGACCCGTACTTATTAAATCCCGACCATAAACTAAATCATTACGGCTGGCAGAGAGATCCTTCTGAAACAGTTTTAAATACACCTCTGGCTGTTTGGTTTCAATCTAACCATTACGCTAGAATGAAAAGTTGTGTGATAATGTCTCGAAGGAAGTGCTTAAGTTTGAATGATAAACTTAAATTTATCAGTGAAGTCGACCGCGACATTGCCGACTATAGAAACTAATTTTCTGCATAACGATTTTTTTTGTGGATTTAGCGCTTTCGATATAGGGAAGTTCCACTGTATATTAATTCTTGAGTAGGGGCTCAGTGTTCAGGTGTAAAGCCGGCCAAAGACATCCGTTCGTACCGCGGCGATAAGAACCGTCCCGGCAAGAGCGCCAAAAACCGATGTGTGTGGCGAAAAACCGTCGGTACGTATCGTCGGTACAAATATCTGCCGATGCTTGATTTTTGTCACGACGGTCCATCGGTTGTCAAACCATACCGAGTGAGTGTGGGGATTTCGTCGAGAATCGGCGGTAATTTGCCATTAGCGTAGTATAAGTCTAGTTTCTTTTTTCTTTTTTACTCAGAACCGAAACTGCGGCCGCCACTGCTGAGAGATGTTTCATCTTTATGACGTGCTAATTCGCGAACGCAAAATAACTAGTAGAATTTACCGAAGTGTTGGGGCAAAACAGTTCCGCTCCGCGATATGACTCGGCGGTTCGAACCACGGCGAGGAAAACGGATGAAAAATAACGATGTCTATGGTCGGCTTAAGTATGTATCGATAAATGTATACAACTCCAGAAATTCAGAAGTACACAGAAAACAGGAGAAGATAGCCAACAATGAAGTAGAAGGCAATACTGAATAAAAATAAACCAAACGATTAGGCGCTATGAGGAAACTAGTGGAGTGCAAAGTAGACCTTGAAGTGGTCGTCCTATGCTTAGTCTGAAAATATGATCTGCGGAGCGAGCAAGATTATCTGTGACGTCATGACATTTGTTGTAGAGTGAAAATAATAAAAGAACGCTCAGGCGCAAAGGCTTGTCAAGTCAAAGGAATTCGTAACCTCAAAATAGTCAAAATTATTATTTGCTGTCTTTCGCTCTGAAACGGTGTCTCTGCTTTCGCGGTACCACATATTATTGTAACAACAAAATTAGTTTCATCTTTCGTTAAAACATCCAGAACATAAATAACTAACCTAAACTGTCCTAAACTAACTTTTAGGTTAGAAATAAATGACATTTGGAAGAGCTCTCGCTTTTGAGAGGGAGCGAATATATCTGATCTTCTTGCTCGCTCTGATAATAAAAGATCACAATGCAGAGTGAAGTGAGCGAAGAGAGCTTCTTTTTCTTCTTCTCTGTGCGGTGCCTTACCGGCCGAACTGAGGCCTAGTGGCCCATTGTTCACCCGCATCGTTCTATAGAGACTCAGCTCCTCAGACACGAAGACAGAAATGTCGCGAGCCTGCCAGGAGTGGTCCCTCTCACCATAGGAATAGAAGGTGTTGGATTTCCTAGGTGTGTTGACCTTAACTCAGTAAGGTTTCCACAGTTGAACAAAATATGCTCAACCGTTTCATCAGTACTCCTGCACCACCGGCATAGGGAGCAGCTCGTCAATCCCATTCTCTTCAAATGCTTGTTAAACAGGTGACCAGTCAATGCACCAGTCACCAGACTGAGTTGTTTCCTCTCCAGCAGCAGAAGCCTATTATTGACCTCAGATCGCGAGGACGGTCTCTCAATGAGAATCCTCGACCACCTCAGGCCCACCCCTGCGCTCCATTCCGAGGAAAATTCCCTGTTCAGCCAGTTCCTGAAGAAACTTCTGACAGATGTGCGACAGATTGGCAGCGAAGGCTCCGGACCAACAAATGCTAATCCGGCTCCCCGCCTAGCCAGTTCATCTGCCTTGACGTTACCAGGTATATCCGCATGAGCCGGACACCAGATTACTTTCAAAAAGTTATCAGAGCCCAGCCCACGCAGAGCTTTCCTGCATTCTTCTACCAAAAGAGAATCAACTCTAACATCAGATAGAGATTTCAGAGTTCCCTGTCTGTCGCAACATATATAAATGTGCTGGCCAGAGTATCCCCTGCGAATGTTCTCCAGTGCGCATGCAAGAACCGCAAATAGCTCAGCCTGCACAATGGAACAGTCCTTCCCCAGAGGGATAGCCTGATTGAAGTGAGGACCCACGATTCCGGCCCCAGACCCTGTTGCTGTGACAGAGCCAACAGTGAACCAGGTGGGACCTTCTGGACTAAAAAGCCTGTTTGATGAAGACCATAGGTCTCTGTCGGGAATAATTACCCTGTAGGGTTCGTCGAAGTAGAACTTAGTGCCCGCGCGGTCACCTCTTTGGAGAAGGGGAGCGTGAGCATCCTTAACCATTTTGAGGGCCCTCGCGTGCCCAGTGAAGAGTCCTCCATCGCGCCATTGTCTCAGTTCCCAGATTCCTAGAGCTGTCTTCATAGCCACCTCCTTAAGAGCTTAATAAAAGACCAGCTGAGAGCAAGAAGTGCACGCCGAGCAGAATATTCAGACTAAGCATAGTGTTACCAAATTTCTAAAAGATCGGTACATTGCCCAATCAGACCGTAGAATTATGTCAGTGACGGTACAGACACTCAGGTGGAAATTCCAAAGAGGCCACAACCATGTAATTTCATGTGTTACAATTTGTAGAAGAGTGTTAGTATCAGGACCAGAAAGACTCTATGAATTTCTTTATTAACTGTTCGTTCGAATTGCTCGTCTGCTTCATCAAAATTGGCATTTAGAAGAATGGAGGAATGTGCTATTTACAGATGAGTCACGGTTTGAGTTAGTAAATGATGACAACCGATCAAGAGTTTGGAGGAAACCAGGATGTCAAAATAGACCTGAGAGAGCTATGCAAAATGCTACTTTTCGCGGTCGCACTGAAATGTTTTATGGAGACATTATGTTTGGTAGAAGAACGCCACTAATCCACAAACCCAGGACCTATGACTGGTGCATATTACCTCGAAAATATTATATAATCCTGTAATTATGGCCATGGGTAATGAATTTGGGGCTCAATTTATTTTCATGGACGATAATGCGAGGTCACATCCCACTAGAGGTGTTCAAGAAGCCCAGGAAAACCAAAACATTACCATAATAGATTGGCCTACGATGTCTTCTGACATGAATCCCATATAAAGGGTTTGCCAGTAAGAGATGTTATTTCGAAAAGCCCGTTATTTCGGTAGATGTCACGTTTGAAGCTGTCATTTTTGACATTTGACAAGTAGAAACTACGCCATGATTAAAATTGGAACGATACTCGCTTCAAGAACGCATTGCAATTATTAAAATTCACTATACGAATGGTGAAAATTCGACAGAGACGCTTCGTAAAACTCGAACATTTTTGGGTCGTCGTGAAGCACCTTGTCGGACTGCAATAAAGAAATTGATGGATTCGAGCTGTTAGGACAAGAATAAAACCCGTGCACGTAACTCAAGAAAAGCCGAGAATATTGCAGCTGTAGCCGAAAGTGAAAGTTTTTTTTTAAAGTATTGATCTGCACAACGTTTACTTCCAACAAGATGGAGCTGCGTGCCACACAAGCAACGAAACCATTGATCTTTCGCGGAAAAAGTTTCCGGACCGTGTTATCTCTCGAAGAGGTGATCACAATTGGGCACCGAGGTATTGTGATTTAACACCTTGCGACTTCTTCCTTTGGGGCCACGTAAATGAGAAGGTCTACGCCAATAGCCCAGTGTCGATTCAAGACCTCAAAGATGGAGAATTCGTGAGGCTATCGAGGACATACGGCAGCCACTTTGCGATTTGGTTATGGAAAATTTCATTAAAAGGATATGGTCCTGTAAGCGTGGTCGTGGTTGCCTGATGTTATTTTCCACTATTAACGGCATAGCTTCTTCTTTATAATGAAATAAACATCCGATCATTTATATTGAAATGTGGCATTTTTCTTTGAATATCAAAATGACACCTTATATTGGAAAACCCTTTAGCATATACCAGATTATGTCTCCATTTCCATCGAAATAATCCACCACAAAATTCACAAGAACTTATTGTGACTGTGACCTAGGAATGGATGAATATTCCGCAGAAAATAATCAATACTACTACTTGGCTGCATAACAAATGCATGAAGGCAACTCTAGGTTCACTTTTAACTCTGAGATTGGAATGCTTAGTCGAGCGAATGCATTGATTAGAAGCAGAGGCTCAAAAACTGCATATTACAGTAGAACTCCAATTATCCGAATTAATGGGGACCGGGACCCATACGGATAATCAAATATTCGGATAATCGGTTTTTTTTTTTAAAATTGCCATTAGAGAGAAAAAAAGCTATGTTTTGATATTGCACTATTTTTTTATTGAATTAAATGAAAGTAACATGATATTTTCACATGTTTTAAATATAAATAAAATGTACTTATGTACAAGTTTAGAAATAAAAATCATTGTTTTTCAAACATCTCCGTCAATGTAAGCTGTTTTTTGGACAAATTTTTTTCTGAAAGTGATTCGGATAATCGGCGATTCGGATAGTCGGAGTTCAGATAATTGGAGTTCTACTGTAGTTTGCTCTCTAATTAAATAAGTTTTGATTAATTTTTAATTAAAATTTAAACTTGAACTTTTTGAAATTTCTCCTTCCTAATTTATAGTTGTTGTTTGAACTTCATAGTTCTCTACAATAAAATTGATTTTATTTTATTTCTGTATAAGCCTTTCATTACCCTTGAACCCGAGCCTTTCATTTTTTTCAAGTTTAAGCCTCAATAATTTGAGGGTGCAAGACTTTTGAAAGTGAGTGAAAAATCTTTATGCATATAGCGCTTTTCAGAATCTTAGTTGATCACTAATCTGGGTTACCAATAGACAAATAGGTGATGAAGTACGGTTTCAAATTGGCTATTTCCTTGAATTAAATTTGATATCAATTCAATAAATTATTTGACTTTTATTGATTTAAAATGAGTGCTCCAGTAAAATATAATTACACTATCGACTGTTGGGAGTGAGAAAATGTCAGAACAAAAGGAATAAATTTCATTTTCATTTCTCAAAATATTTTTGCTTCTTAAGGGAAAAGAGTAATTTTTTTCCATAGACAGAATAAAATATCGCAATGGTAGAAAATCAGCTATATCACATTGGACATTTTGGAAGAATTTGTCTTATGTCTTATAAAATAACCCTAATATGATCACCTCTAGACACCATAAAAGAAATTAATTTTTTCCTAAGGAGATCTATTCAATTGAATTATGTACATGAATGGTGCAAATATCAAGCAAAGGGAAATGTTACATAGCAGCATGTTAGATAATTGCTTTTGAACAAAGTACCAAAATAAAACTGTTTCTACTCACCATATACTAAAAGGAACAAAATCGATGAAACTTTTGATTGCCATTCTGGACTCTTTTTATAAAGCTCTGCAACAGATTCACATAAATTGAAACCAGCAATTCTACTTCGATTAACTAGGATGATTTCAAGAAATGTCCATAGGTTCTTGGTGTTCTCTTCCATATACTTTTGTTCTAGTAAATGATCTCCTATATATTTCCTCAACTCCACACAGTTTGTTAGAAAGAAAATATTATGCAATTCTTTCATCGGATCAAACCCAGCATTAGTTAAGATATGTTTTGATTTATGAATTTGTTTTCTTCTCAATAGTTCTTGAACCCAAGTTAGGACCTACAAATTGTTGTATATTAATTGGGAAGCTATAAATTCTTGGCAGTTACTTTACTTCGTTTTTAAACCATGTATCTGCATCAATTTCGGGAATTTCGTTTCGGGTTGATAAAAATTTTATGGCCAGATCCACATGAGTTCCTTTAGCGACAGCCTCTCGAGACACCTCACGATTACCCATTCTTTGCCATGCAGTCCATATAGCATTCGTTTCTTTATTGAAACTCTGCATCTGAGGAAGAATTGTTTAATTATCTGGTAAAAAAATAGTGTATATTATACATACTCTTTTAAACTTCTTATCCATGATTTACTTAATTTCTACTTTGTGGAAAAATTAATTATGGTACATTTCTTTCAACATAATGTATTTTGAGTATTGTGTTGGTGGAACAGGCAACAGCTGATATATGAGAACACATCACTACTAAATTCTTGCATTGTGATAAATTATCACAAGATGAATAATTCCAACTTTGTTAACTTTACATTCTTTATTTAAGATAGCGATAACTGTTCTGCCTTTGTTCCAAAATGTTTCCTTAACAACCCAAATGTTTATTTATTATTATTATTGTGGTGTGGAGAACTTTCTCTTATCAGAACAAAATAAATGTCAAAAATCAAAATGTTTTGTTTTGATGGATAGTGTAATGTGTGTTGTCTAACATTAGTCATTACCTTCTGTCCAATTATATTGACTGCGCCATCTATTATTTAACTATAGTAGTTCAATGTGAAATTAATCTTCTGATAGCGGAAACTATTATTAATTTCAAATGAGTAACATAGATATCGCATCTCTCTTTTTGAGCGCTCGTTCTACAAACGAGTGCCATATCGTTTTGCTCAAATGTCTGTAAGTTTCGAATTTTGAGCCGAAATGGTCTGGAACAATAGGCTGATGACGAATCCATGGTAAAATCCAATTCTGTCCATGGAGCCGTTAGCACGATAACTTTCGGAGGGATTGTCCTAGAGACTTGAAATTTTCAGGGTGAGTTCGGTTCCAAAACGCCGCGGTTAAGTAGGTACTTTAAACAGCCAAATCGTACAGAGTGTTCCATAAAACAGCCATTCAAAATTTGCGTTCCTCAATATCTCGGACAAAACGAAACCAATCGGAATGAAATTGTGCGGCCACGTGCAATGAAGCTCATAGTAAGTCTCCTGCAAAATTTTGTGACCATAGTGTGAACTGTGAACAGAAATATCAAAAATTCAATTGGAATATTGAAAAGAAGAATCTTTATATTTCCATAACGAGATATTTGATTCAAGTGAAATCTATTTAGTTACTCGAATTTTCTTGTTTTATTTTTCATCCCGCTTCTGAAAGTTTTTGACTCAATTCTGTTTCGTTGTTGATTTCCTTTGCGTACACCAGCTCTTTGTAAAATAGCCAAATAAAAAAATCGATGGGGTTGAGGTCTGGCGAACGCGCAGGCCATTCGATTAGCCCTGCACGCCCAAACCATCTTTCTGGAATCGATTTTTTCTTTGGAGATTTTACAAAGAGCTGGTGTACGCGAAGGAAATCAACAGCGTAACAGAAGTGAGTCAAAAACTTTCAGAAGCGGGATGAAACAATAAAATTCGAGTAGCTTCCGGCAATTGACACGTCAAGTCAAACTAGCATCAGTGGTGAGACCAAAATTATTGAATGAATTACACCAAAAAAGTCCGATCAAGTACCTTTTTTTTCCTTGGACTTTCGTAGCGCAGGACTCCGCAAAGTTTTTAAACTTAAAAACTGAATCGAAAATTAATTTTTGGGTACATCCCTAGCTTTCAAGCCTTTTTGGGTAGCTTGCAGTGATTTCAGGAAGCTGTATATATTTTTTGTTCAGGACGACCATGTAGAAAAGATAAAAACTGCAAAATTCTAACTGCATAGGTAGATATGAATTTTTCAAACCTAGCTGGCGAAATACATTGAAACAACAATAAAAAAATAATAACTCGAGAAATACAAAAAAAACGCATTATATACATGGGGTATTTTTGGATAGCCACAGGTCTGAGGAATCTAAAAAAATTGAAGACCTCGGAGCAATAACCGGGTAACTCAGTTTTCATGAAATGGGGAAAAACTTCAGGACTTGCCCGATTTTTGCGCCGAAATATACATTCAAGTAAGGCCATTTCGATTGAAACTCCTTACAAAAGCGCCGGATTTGCCCCATTGTTGCACCGAAAGTTGCGTAGTTGGATATTAGCAGATTGAATATGATATATCGGTATCATTAAAAAATGGAGATACCCGGTTATTGCTCCGAATTCTTCAATTATAGACGTCAATCGTCTGGACACCCTGCATATCTGTCCAATTATTCACTTAAAATTTTGATTGAATATTGAAAAGGCGAATTAAAATTAGTGAGATTAAACGTCGCGCCATTGCCCATGATGACGTATGAACATTATCATACACTAAATTCTAAAAACTTACAACTATTAATTTATGAACTGACAAAATACAACATTTTGAAAATAATATTTAATCAAATACTCAACATTATTTTACATACAAAGTATCAGACTCAATAAGATAAGATTAAAAAACAATATAGTTAACATCAAAACAAAATTCAAGTAGACTTGAGTACGTTCCTATCGTTCAACAAATTTATCAGGACACTAAAATAGTTTTTTTTAGTTCTTGTGGTTTGTACAACCCTCTCCCATATAAAAGCTCTATTTTTGCCTTTTGGGCCTGACAGAAGTCTGTCGCTTATTTCTCAAAGAATCGTAGATCATTCTATTCTTAAAATCCCTTTGAACATATTTCTCGAAGTTGAATCCACTTATGGTATTATTTGCCGCAGAAGGTTTGATAAAAATGTCCTCTTCGTCCCATTCACCATGATCATTTCCGTTACTGGTTTTCAATGCACCTAAACTACTTCCTACATTTGCAGGCTCCCTTTGAAGCCTTTCAGATTTTTTTGGTTTGATTTCTTTTATTGTGATAGTCTCAGATTCGGAATGCCTTTCATCAGTCTTCTTGGTTTTTGAAATCAATAATTCGTTATTTTGTTGTTTACTTTTTTGTCCTTAATTTGAGAACTTCCTTCGCTTCTTTCTGACTTGATTTTTTTCTTAATTTCTGTAGGTTTTGAATCTTTTGGAACAATGTCTGCAGATTCATTACGTTTAATTTTTTTCCTTCAATAGTCGATTCTGAAACATCCCTAGTTCGTTTAGATTTTTTATCATTCAATTCTACCTTTTTAGTTTTAGTCACAACTGCTTCCTCAGAATTTTCATCATCTTTTTTGGTATGTTTCTTACTGAGATTTTTATGTGAGGAACTAACAAGTTCTGCATCGTTTTGTTTCTTTCGTTTAGTTTGAGAAATTTTACTTTCAGGGGATGGTTCACATTTCTCTTGATCGGCAGGACGTTTTATTCCTTTCTGTTTATTTGAATTAGTTGTTTCTACTGGAGTTTCATTTTTATGTTCTTCAGCAGACGATACCTCTTTTTCTGACTTCTTCTTTTTAGATCTTTTTCTCCTTTTCGATTTACCTGATTCTTCTACAACTTCCATTGGATCCTGGTTCTTGCACTCTTCTTCATTTGAACTGTCATTTTTCGTATTTTCTGTTCGGTCTTCAACCGTCACTGTTTCAAAAGAAAGCTTCTGTGGTGAAACCGAAGCTTTGCCTTTGTCTTCATTCAATGATAATCTAGAAGATTTATTAGGGGTATTTTTGATACTTTGATTCAAGTCTTTATTTCCAAATGACATGTTCAAAGAGTTTCTGGCAGAACCAGGATTTGACGGTGGTTTGTAGTTCAATGATACATTCAACGAAATATCACCTTCTGGTTCATTTATATTTTTGCAAAATACATCAACCACTCCCTGAATTTTTTCAATAATAACTCGACTCTTTGCCGCACCTACACTGCAAGTTTCTTGTAAAATTACAGATGATTCAGTTATTTGAGAAGAATTCATGTTATTAGAAATATTTCTATTTGGTGTACTACTTTCTCCTGGGCTAAGTTTAAGAATAGAATCAATCATTCCTTCAAATTCATCTTTTCTGATTAGTTCTGTTTCCTCTGCCTGCTCTGATTCTTCAACTTTGACAGCCTTAGCTGCTTTTCTTTTTTTCTTGTTATGGCTTGTCTCTTCTTCAGATGTAGTACTTGACAATTGTTTTATTCTTTTGAATCTTTTTTTCTTGGGTTTCTCAATTTCTTCTTCTTGAAGGAAATCTTCTTCACCTGAACACAGTTCTTCACCTTCATCATTATCAATAAATGAGTCATTTAAGTCATAATCATCTTCAGAGCTCTCCTCATCGGAATCTGAACTGAAGACAGATTCTCCAATATCTTTAATTTCATTCTCATCACTTTCCTCTTCACTTAATGTTTCTCCTACCTCTTCTGCCATATCATCTATAAATTCATTAGATATATTATGTTCATCTGCTTCGGAACTTTCCTCATCTTCAACTTCTATACCACTTCTATGCATTATTTCTTTCTTTTTCTGAGATATTATTTTCTTTTTATATTTAGAAATGTCGTCTTCTTTCATTCCATTTTCTGATGTTTCATGTTCTTCATCTTTGTAAGATGCCTCATTTTGTGATGTATTCTGATCTTCTGAGGAATCTGTGGCCTCTGAAGATTCGTGTTTGCTTAATTCGTTATTTTTCTTTGATGTTTCATCTCCAATTTTCTCAGTATTTTCTTTGGAATCATCATATGAATTGTTTATGGAGAGCTCTTTTCAGTTTTAGGTATAATTACTTCTTCGTCATCATCAGATATTAAATGTATTTCATTTTCAGATACATTTTTCTCAATAGTAGTTTTTGTCTTCGATAAACTTGTATTTGACATAGACACATTTTCTTTAAAATTAAATTTCGTACTTGGTAGGGAATTTCTTGTTTTTAAAGAATGCTCATGAATTTTTTTATCATTTGAAAAAGAATGACGAGTGCTTGATTCCAACAAGCTTGATTTTAGAGTTTCCTTATTTTCTATGACATTCTCTTTTGTGTTTGAGTCAGACTGTTCAATATTTGGTGCTTTCACATCACTGATATTGACAATTTCAATTTTCTGTAATATAATTTTCTTACAAGGACTTGGTTCTGATTTTGAAATGTTGAATTCTTGATCTTCGATTTTCTTAATGTCAACATTTTCCTTGCTGCAGTCATCCAAAGGCTTGAGAGTTGATATTTCAGTTAAAGATACATCTTTGGATTGGATGTTTTTGTTATCGGGCTTCTGTGTATCTGAAATCTCATTTTCATTCTTGATATCACTTTTGAGCAATTCATCCTTGGTGACTTCTGATATATTCAAACAATTTTTATCGGTGACTTCCACTTCTGATAGATCTTCCTTCAGATCTTCTTCTGAATTTCCCATAGAGAGGTTAATCTTTGAATCATCAATGTCAGAGATAGCTTCAGTTATTCCTTTAACTTCATTCTGAGGTTCACTAATATTCAGATCATTTTTCTTTTCTACACTTTTTCGTAGAGACTTTCTTGAATTTACTGGACTAGATTTGTGTGGACTAATTATGATATTTTCCCCATTCATTACAGTTATGGTTGTAGGATTATTTTCTTCAATAATTTCAGAACAATCATTTTCTTCCAATTGCATTTTAGATTTTGGTGTCTTCAAGTCATCCACAAAATGATCAGGTTTTTCAGATACCACAGAGGTGTTCACTATAGTTACTGAATCAAGTTCATTCTTGGACACATTGTGTTCTTCTACAGAATCTTTCTTTACAATTTCATTCGCTTCAAAGCTTTTGTCTGTAGGGGAAATATTTTTTATACTATCAAAACTTTCATCTAAAACTGATGCATTCAAACCCGAATCAATTAATAGTGTTTGATTGGTAGATGAATTCAATGATGATTCATCATCTTTTGTGACTGATTCTTTTTCAACATCAGTGGTATCTAATTTAATTGATGCCTCAGTCAATTCAGAAACAGAAGTATTTACTGTTTGGTTTGTTGAAATTTCAGGAGCAACTACTGATTTATTTTTATCTTCTTTATCATTAGTTATCTCAGGCACATTAGTCTCATCCACTGTATCAACTTCATTAATTGATGCATTGCTCAATTCAGTATTTGTGATGTTAACGCTTTTATTGAAAGATATCTCAGAAGCATTTTCTGATTCATTTTTCTTTGAGGATATTTCAGCTTCTTTCATTTCATCATTAGTGTCAATTGATATCATAGATTTTTCAGAATCAACTGTTTGATCTGTTGGGATTTCAGAGGCAATCGCTAAATTTTCTTCTTCTTTCTCTACAGATATTTTAGCGGCTTCCAATTCATCATCAGTATCTACCAATTTAATTGACGCATCACTTTCACAACTGTCTTCAATTTCTACTTGGTCGAACTCCGTTGAAGCAGGTTGGCTTTCATTCAATATTGAGGATATCAAGGACTTTCTAGTACTGGTACTGTTTGATTCCGTCAATATCAGTGAGGAATCTTTATCTGGTGATGAATTAACATGTGAAAATGATCCTTCCAGTACACTATCGTTCTCTTTAACGCTTGAATCTATATTAACCTCATTCCCATTCTCTTTGATAGCTTCAGATATACCGTTTTCTAGTTTTTCATTGTCTTTGCCAATGTTATTACTAAAGTCAGACTTTTTAGGAGTTTGGTTTTTCACAGGAACTTGAGATGAAAATATGTCATCTTCATCGTCATCCACATCCATTGGTTCACATATACTATTATTAGGGGTTAGTTTTATACTGTTACAACTTTTTTCAGCAACTTCTTTCTTTGCAACTTCTTCGAGTTTTTTAATAGACAGTCTTTTTCTTTTGATATTTATTGATGTATTTTCTTTATCACTGCCTGGAGAAGACATGACATCTTTACTGTCCAATTTTTTTTCTGGTTTGATTAAAACACAAGAATCATTCAAATTAACAGTAGAAGAGACATCTTCATCAATTTTCGATACATTTTTTTCTTGAATGTTGGATTTCTCTAGAGGGTTATCTTCCTCCTTTGTTACATCATTATTAGAGTTATCAAGAGGGGATGGTTTTTGCTCTGAATTTGTGTCTACTGCCATACTTTCATCAAGAGCTTTTTCTTTTGTTAAAGATTGTTCATTTATTTCAGCAGGGGATTCTCCATTTACTTTCTCCATAGATTTACGCGGTGTTTTATTAGGTGTTGATACTTCCTCTGCCTCTGAGATTTTCTTGGTAACAATTTCATTAGTCAATTCAGTTGATTTTTCTGTTTCAACTGATTCAGACTTGCTTTCATTTGGACTTGAGTTTTCCGATAATGCTTCATTCAACTCTGCAATTATTTTTACAGATTCATCATCTGCCTCTTTGATAACTTCCAACTTTTCTTGATGTTCTTGTTTTTCTTCCTCGACTACTTTTTGCTTTATTTCCTGCTCTTGTTCTACGATTGGTTCCAAAACATTATCTTCATTGAACAAACGCTTAGTTTTGGGTCTACCACTTTCAATTTTAGCATTTTCTTCTTGTTCGTCCACTGAAGATGACCTGCGTCTTCGAGTGACTGGTTTTGCTTTCTCTACAATTTCTTCTATGGTGCTTTCCTGAATACCAGTTGAAGATCTCCTGGTAGTTCGTCTGGCTGGAACTTCCACAGTGTCAGTATCTTGTGATGATTTTCTTGTTCTACGAGCTGGTGCATCAAAAGAAGGAGATGAACTAGACAACCTTGTACTTCTTCGACCTGGGGAGTTTGGTATAGATGCTTTTCTTCTTCGATTACTTTTGATACTGAACCTGAAAAGAATATTGATAAAAATTTTCAGTCATATTACTCTATAGTCCGTTCACGAAAGGTTGAGCACATAGTAGGCGTTTCTTTATATAATTATGTTTTTAGGGAGAAAAACCGTATTTTTAAAAATCAACTTTATTAAGCGAAGCAAAGCGTACAAGATCTCGATACTTAATCTCCTCGAGAGAGGCATTCACAATCATTTTATAATATATTGTCTAAACTCAGCAGAAATGATGAGTTGCAATTATGCACGTTATAACATAGGTATATGAATTAGAAAAGCTGTAATAGGATTATGTTGGCTAAAGGAATCCAGGGTTGGCATTACATAATTCCTCCCCATTTTGGTTAAAGGTATCACCTATGGGTGTAGCTTTATTTTTACATAAATTATTTTTGGATAAAGCAAGCTTGAAAATAAAGTAAAAAGTAGTTATTATAATTATTAGAATTATCAAATAGAAAAATGAATTAAATGCAGTCTGAGGAAGATTCCACTGGTTGGTTTCTTCCAATTCGATGTCGGGGATGTCGTCTTCTGGTTGATGTTCTTCTTTTGTGTATTCCTGGGGTAACTTGTGTGGTGTTTGTAGAAGGACGATTCTCTCTTCGCTGATATTTGTGGTTGGAACTATTTCCTTTTCTTTGTTACTGATGGTACATTTGGTACGTAGAATGGCCATCGTAGGAAGGAAATGATGTTTCGTTTGCAATGGACATTTTTCGATTATTTTCTCATTTTGAATTGAGAGAATGCTTCCATCTTCTAGGATCTTCAGGTCCTGGGTTGGAATTTTTGGTATTCTCTGGCAATTTTCGGTGTGGTTGGTGAGGATATTTTCCAGGCACTTCGGAATTTTTTCTAGTGAGTCTTGATCGCATAAGTAGTCGTTTTCCACTGGATGGCAGTGTTTGGTGGACCATTTCAGCTTTTCTTCTTGCGAGAGCAAATAAGGATTGGTATATGGAAGGGATTCATTATTTTGTGGGAGATAGTAAAATTTGTATAGATCATAATATTCTTTTTGAACTAATGGAATTGAAATCAGAAATAATAAAATTTTGTTTTTGAAAATAACTTTCGTGTGACACAATTGATAATAGTCTTTCAGGTGATGAACTGGTATAATATTTTCATTTTTGATCAATTCTAGAAATTTGGAATATGGTAAAACTGATTCGTGCAATAAATGTAACCTCGCAAAGCTAACAGCTGTTTGTATTTCGTCTAAGATATTTTTTATGTCTTTCAATTCGAAAATCAAAAGGTGCATTTGTTGTACTTCATGCAGTTCAGGTACTATCTGAAACAATTTAAGATTTTCTGACATTTTCTGGAATTTACTGATATACTTATTTTTCAAGTCATTCACTATAGTTGCGATTTGTTTTTGATTTCGAAATAATATTTGTTCGTTATTTTTGATACTGTTGAAATAACTTTGATATAAAGCTTCGTCATCAGAATCGAGCGTTCCGAATAGAAATTTTGAAATTTTTCCACCTAAGTTTATTAATCCTCTTTTGATTCGTATTTTTTCGTTCAAAAGTTCTTCTAATGCATTCAGGTTTATTTCGTTAGAGTGTCTTAAATATCGATAATTTGCAGTTTGTGCGAAATTCAATTTTGAGTTTTTGTAGTTGTCTATTTCAGTTTGATAATTAATTATGATTTGTTCGATTTTGGCTAGGTCAATATGGTATAAAAGTTGCAAGTTTTTGTGAGTTACGTAGGCTTTACCTAGTGAAATGGGTAGTATGCTGTTTTGGATTTGGATAATTTCAAGGGATATCGAGAAGGTTATTATTCCGAGAAGTATGAAAGTATGAAAGTGTATTCCATTTTGGATCTGTAACAAAATTTTGAAACTAGTTTTTTCTCTGTTTCATGATTTTTTTATGGTAGATATGCTTGTTTTTCTTATCTTGGATTCGATTTTTATCTATTTCACAGGCATCAATTTTTTTGAATGGGGGATCTAATTTTCGTGTCATAGGATTTTTGATGTAGGTTGGGTTTTTGTTTAAAGGGTGGTCTTCCTTTGCTGATCGTTTTTCATTAGTTTTTTCTAAGCGTTGAATATTTTTTTGTCTATTTTGTTCCAAATGTTTCGTTATGTCATTCAAATTTTCGACGTAATTTTCCACGTAATTTTGTAATCGTTCATTATGTGTTTGTTCAATAGGTAATGAGTAGTTCAAGTCTGCCTTAATTATTTGCATAGGGGTCATTTCTAAGCTCGCATGGTTTGAATTATTGTAACTGAGTAATGCTTGAGATAATCTATTTTGGAAAGTCAAATTTTTGTCTGTAATTGTCCTCAATTGTTCTATTAATGTGGAATGAAATCGTTCAACTATGGCATTGGAATTGGGATTATAGTTTGTAATGTAATGAATTTCGATTTTGTGGACTTTACAAAAATCTTGTATAACGTTGTTTTTGAATTCGAGACCATTATCACATGTAATTTTGTTGGAATTCCGTAATGGCTAAAGAAAATTAATAACTTGTCTAAAATTTCTGTTCCTGTTTTTTGAATTAATGTATAAATTGTCCTAATCTTGAAAATGAGTCTACGATACTAAGGCAATACGTTTGATTGAACCTAATCGTGTCGCAGTAAACGTGCGTAAATGGTTTCGTTCCGATAGGGTTGGGTCTGAATTGAATTTGGATTGGGGTGCGTTCGTATTTATTTTTCTGACATAATTCACAAGAATTTATGTAGTTCCTAACGTCTTTGTCCATGTTGGGCCAGTAATATTTACGTTTTAGACTTATAAGATTTTCTCGTAATCCGCGATGGATAGTTTTCGTCTCGTGGTGGTATTGTTGTATGCGAAGAAGTTGTTCTTCTTTGTCTTCTACGTCTTCTAGAAAAATTTTGGAAATTTTTAAGTCATAAGATTTATAATCGAATTTTTCCTGTAGAATTCGTATAAGTGGTTTTTCTAATTCTTGAGAGGCAAAATACAAGGTGTATGCTTTTTGGGTTGAATAAATTCCTTGATGAATTTTATGAAATCATTTTCAATTTGGTTGATGGAAACTCTGAATCTAAGTTTATCACCAAAATTTTTGATTTTGTTACTTTATAATTTGGAGTCGTTTTGAAAATTATTTGTAGGGCAGCAGAATTTAAACTTCTTTCGGTAATAGGTAATTCGAGAATAGGATTTTCTAAAGTACTGTGAACAGTTATGTCGTCTGTTTCGAAATCTATAATATTGTCATTTTGACTAGTACTAGGGGTTTCAGTCTGGTTATTTGCATTAAGTAAATTCAAACAATCGTCTAATTCTTCGGTCGTTATTTGATTTGCAATTGAATCTAAATCATCTTCAATACCATTAATTTCGATATTATTTTTGTCAATTTTAATCCTCGAAAGTGCGTCTGCGTTATTTGTCGAACCTTTCTTGTATTTAATTTCGTAGTCGAATTCTTCTAACTGAATACGCCATCTCATTAGTCTGGAATTTGGCTCCTTTAAAGAAAATAACCAACATAAAGGTTTATGGTCTGTGTAAATCGTGAATTTGCGTCCGTAGAGATATTGTCGGAAATATTTGCATGACCATACGATAGCTAACAGTTCTTTTTCTATCGTACTGTATCTTGTTTCGGCGTCATTTAGCGTTCTACTTGCGAATGCAATTGGAAGATCGTTCGGGGAATTTCCTTGCGATAGAACTGATCCTATTGCATAACCGGATGCGTCTGTCGTGAGAATAAAAGGTTTATCAAAGTCAGGGTAACTTAATATTGGATCGTTCATTAGATTCCGCTTACAAGTTTCAAATGCTTCGATGTAATTTAAATCGTCAATGTTAATTTTTGCATCTTTTCTCAGGCATAATGTTAGAGGTTTCGTTAATTTAGCGAAATTTGGAATGAATTTTCTGTAATAACCTATTAATCCGAGGAACGATTTAATTTCTCTTTGAGTTTTTGGAATTGGAAAGTCAGTAATAGCTTTCAATTTATTAGGGTTTGGTTTAATTCCTTGAGGTGTGATAATGTGACCTAAAAATTCAATTTCAGTTTTGAAAAAATGGCATTTATCAAGTTGGATTTTTAAATTATCAATTTTGAGTGCTTCTAAGATGGTATGGATATCTGCCAAATGTTGTTCTTCAGTATCCGAAAAAATAACTACATCGTCCATGTATACATAACAGATTATACCTATATACTTTTTTAAAACATTATTCATTAGCCGCTGGAAAGTTCTTGGGGCGTTTTTGAGTCCAAAAGGCATTCTAAGAAATTCGTAATGTCCGTTTTCTACGGTAAAGGCCGTTTTTTCTATTGATTCTTCGTCGAGTTCTATCTGGTGAAAACCAGATGCTAAGTCAAGTGTGGTAAAGTATTTTTTATTGCCTAATTTATTTAATATGTTGTCGATTTGGGGTAAGGGATATTTGTCGTCTATGGTTTTGTCGTTCAGTTTTCTATAGTCTATGGCAATTCGCCATTTCGTTTGTCCAGATTTGTCCTGCTTTTTGGGAACTATGACAACGGGAAAGGACCATGGGGAAATACTAGGTCTAATTATTTTTTTCTCTAACATGTCTTCAATTTGTCGTTGTACTTCCGCTCTATGAATTTCTGGATATTTATACATTTTACCGTGTACAGGAATTTCGTCAGTCGTTCTAATTTTGTGTTTAATATTACTAGAAAATTTGAGTGGTTGATCAGGTAGTTGTAAAACATCTTCGTTCGTCTGGAGAATTTTTGTCAGTTGGTTTCTAATTTTTGATTCTAAATGACTAAGATCTATTGGAATGTTTGAGGGTTTTTGGGAAACTTTTTGATATTGGAATGGAATCTTACAATATTCATTAGTTAAAATTTGGTTTTTGAAATCTAAATTTAGTCCATATTTATTCAAGAAATCTGCTCCTATTAATCCATCGTAATTTTTGTGAAATTTGTAAAGTATGAATGGGTGAAAATCATCAATTTGGAATTCTCTAAATACTGGTAAAAACTTTTTCATTAGAAGTTTCCTGCTTCATACATGCAGTTAAAGTTGTCGATTCCTTAAAAATATTTTTGGGAAAGTTATTATAAGCAAATTTTGGGTCAATTAGACATACTGAACATCCGCTATCTATAAGAAGTTTGCACTTAGGATTTTGGAATTCAATGTAAGGTAATTGATTTTTATTGTCTAAAGCAGAATTTAGGTCGATAAATTGTTCGAGGCTAGTTCGTGAAAATTTTCATCTGAATAATTTCTAAGTTTTCATCTTCAAAGTTTTCGTTAATTTCAAGATAATTTTGTGACTCATTATATTCTACATCGATTGGCTCACAATCTGGTTCAATATTAGTCAATTCTTCAAATGTGAAATTAGGAGGTTGATTATTGTAATTTTGCTGATAATTATTTTGATTAAAATTTGGGTGTTTTCTTGGAGGATTTGCCTGATATTGTGTCGAATAATTCGAGCGTTTATGTGGATAATTTCGCGTCTGTATAGACATTTTTTCCGGTGGTGTCAAAATTCTTTGATTTGGATTAGGTTTGAATACATCTACTTCCTTAGAGGTACTAGGTCCGAAAACTTGTTGTCTGGTAGGGAAATGATGAGTTACTGGGCGTTGTGTAAATTGGATAGGTTTTGAAGGAAATTGATTGGTATTTTGTTGCGTAAATTGGATAGGTTGTGGAGGAAATTGATTTTGTGGTGGTTTAAAATGTGGTTGAAATTGATTAGGAAAATTTCTCTGTATTGGGTACTGCATTGGGTTTTGCGTTTGGCGTTTGTTTGAATTTGGAAAATTGTTAGGTTTTTGAGAAACTTGTGTTTTATAATGTAAAAAGGTTGCTGATAATAATAAAAATCTTGCCTAATAAAATTGACCATGTCATCGTAATTCATTATACCATGACCTCTCAGTGCAGTTCGTAATTCAGGGTTAATGTTGTAAAGTAAAACTCTAGTGGCTACTCTAGATGCGATATTTTTTTCTTGTTCCTTTTCAACTATACTCAATTCGGATAACTCCACCTGATAATCATATTTGTTTTTTAAATCGACAATTTTTTCTAGGAATTCTAAGTCATTTTCATTTCTAAATCTTTGGGCATTCTGGAGATCCCAAAATAATACAGTTAAACTAATTTTCTCTTCAAATTTCAATTTGAGGAATTTTTTTAAATCTGTCCAGCTAGAAGTGATGCGTTCATTGCTGCTCACTATTTCACTAGCTGTACCTATTAATTTACTTTTAATGATATCTATGATTGCTTCATTAAGTAATGCATCATTTGATCTGAATTTATTGGAAAATCTTTCACAATGATTTAAAAATCTTGTTAAATTTGCGGGGTTTCCGTCAAATGGAACTATTGATTGCGCGAAAAGGCTAATCAGCTTCATTCTCTCGAAAGTATTATTATCCTGTGTCATTTTGTTATTTTTCAAATTAAGTTTCGATAAATTATCGATTAAATTATCTATAATAGAATCAATTATGTATGATTGAGAAAAAAAATTATTAATAAATTGAATTATTTGATCGGTTTTTGGAAAGAAACCTAGGAAAAACTTATACAGGTTTTACTCTCAAAACTGTACGGGAAAAGAATTGGATTGGAATTGGTTTTAACTTTGGGCCAGGTTAAAATAACTGGGGAAAAAAGTAAAGGATTTGCTCTTGCTCACCTCTGAAGTTCTTGATTTTTCTTTGTTGAAGTTGTCGAAGGGCGCTACTCGGTCGATCAGGGCTTCTGGTATTTCTCTCCTTGTTCTTGGTTGCACCTTAACAGTTAACACTGACAGTCCGTATTCGTTTCACGAAGACCGGCACAATCCCATCACCTCCGTCGCCAATTATGTTTTTAGGGAGAAAAACCGTATTTTTAAAAATCAACTTTATTAAGCGAAGCAAAGCGTACAAGATCTCGATACTTAATCTCCTCGAGAGAGGCATTCACAATCATTTTTATAATAATATTGTCTAAACTCAGCAGAAATGATGAGTTGCAATTATGCACGTTATAACATAGGTATATGAATTAGAAAAGCTGTAATAGATTATCTTGGCTAAAGGAATCCAGGGTTGGCATTACATAATTATATATCTGAAGTTGGCATTTTCGTCATACCGTTAAATAAGGTCAACGTTGCCGAATGTACCCGTTACCCGGCCTCGTCAGCGAGCTTGCAAGTTTCAGACAATTTTGCAACATTGCTTATCAATTTGACAGGAAATAAAGATCATAACCTAAAATTTTATATCAACATTGGAATATGTCAAATTTCCATGCCAACAGACGGTCTCAACCTTTCTGAATTGACTATAGTTTTGACATCTCATGAATTTCAGTACACTTTACTTCCAAAAACTAACTTATTGAATGAAGTTTTAATTTCATATTGCAGACAACTTGAATGATACTATGGTAGTTGAAAAAATGTCCAGTGCTCTGACATTCTAGATTCAAGATATTTCATGCTGTTACATATATACATTTGTTTGCACAGTCATTATAATTATTATTACAATTCATTCAATATCACAGTTGCTGTAGTTTACATATATACATTGTCATAAAATTACAGAAATATACTACATCAACTACGAACAAATAATAATGAAGTACTGTAACTATCTCTCAGGCATCTGTTTGAGTATTTTTGTGAAATGAAACAATGCAAGGTTAATGAGTAATAATAGGTTAAGTATACCCATTAATCACAAGGGAATAATGAGATTCACTGCTGTCAGATGCTTCATATATTCAGCTTCGATATAATATTCTTTAAATTGGTATTTCTTCAGTATTCTAAACTACTCCAACTAACAAATATGGGTATACCTTGGCAATCGAGGGCCAAATCTACTTTCATTATATCAATTAAAGCTTTTTTTTATTACCAAATATACAATGATCAGTACTCCCAAAAATTTCTCATGTGTTAACTTGACTTTTTTCACGCTTGTCATAGAAGGGTCTTGTTGTGGTTGCCAAATGTTAAATCTTCAAGAAATATAATCAGTAGTCGAGGATAAACTTCACCTTGAGAATAATAGCTATCATTATATGCTCGTTGCATAATATACTGTTTTCAAGTGAAGCTTTGGGTATTTAAAATTATGATAATTTTTCATCACAAAGTTTTCTTATTAGTAATTGAGACGTACTTATGCAATTTGGAGATCCTTATACAGAAGCAGCGTCAAGTGAGTGAAAATCTTTAGCGGAATTAATTATTGCCCTGAAGTATACTCAACAATAAATAGAAATTTAGGAAGATATCTAATCTATTTTAATCCAGATTACTTATTTTTGTGTACATGGCTGAATTTATTTATCTGAAAATAATACATATAATGAATTTTCAATGCTGAAATGTAAAGAACCAATAATTTCTGCTTTGAAAAATCTCTGAATACCTTATGATACAGTTAAAGACATTAATGTGGGGGGGCTAAGTCAAAAAAAAATATTGAAATATATGTCAAAAGCATGCAAGAACATCTCTACATGAAATTTGTAAAATGAGAAAGAAATTGAACAAATTCTTATTCTACATTTTGTATTTCGAATTTTGATGAAAAACAAAAGTGACAGAAAAGTTTTGACCCTTTTAAGTACACTTACTAAAAGAAATCGTTTTTCTTCCAGATAATTGATTTTTTTTCACTCTAAATAGTCTATATCTTTTCAATTGAATCCTTCACATTCTTGCACAACTGGTTCAATACATTTACAAAAACTCTTTGGCATATGTCAATTCATAGAAATGGATTGAACAGAGAAAAATCATGAAAGGGAACTGATGATCATGTTTTGTTAGCCCCAAAATCTGAATATAATGATTAAATAGGTATTTTGAAATCCAAAATATTTGAGGGTATCAAAAAAATTAAGAAATAATTAATTCAGATATTTGTATAAGGTATGTGCGTAAGAGTAAGAATAGTAGTGCAGTATTAGAAGATCTGAAATATGTTGAAACATTCCCGACTTTTTCTCACTGTGAAGGTGTTGATAAACAAGTACGCAAAAGCTCCTTTTCTGACCAGGTCAGATTACGAGTTTGCTAGTAAAATATGAGGCATTAATCCTAAAACCAAATGAATTTCAAATTGACCACGATTTTTGCTTTCAAAACTATCAAAAAATTAATTACGCATTCGATAAAAAGCACCAAAACACTTTCTTTACACTAACTTTGCTGAATCAATGAGTTGTATGGATTCATAGATATTATTTACATCTGTTAATTGAACGAATAATAAAAACAAAACTACAAAAGCTAAAATCAAGATCTATGCTTGCAAAAAGTTTACGCTGCACCAAAAATATAAACCTGAAATATGCAGGACCAAAATGATCTATTTGAAGTTGTCACTAAACCGATGAGTATTTTATAATCTTTTTCACCTGTAAGTATCTTCATGCTATCTGTCCTCCAAGATGGGAGGTTTTTTAGTATACTACAGGCCATCTTAAAAACTTTCACACTTTTTCGTAAAATGAATAGTTTCCATACGAAGAATAATGTGGCCCTATATACATTGTCAACCCTACATTTACCAAAGAACATGTTCATTGTGAATAGATATAATTTGTCAATATAACAATTTAAAGAGGCTGGGTCAGATGACATTTTTAAAATGTTACATCCTGTTGAATGAAATAAATGTAAAACGTCACAAGTTCACTAGAATCTCAAACACAACTCACCTCGTCTACTCCTCAATGGGGCAGGCTTGATTTCATCAACATCAGTAGATGTTCTTCTCGTTTTTCTCTTGTCTTTTGGAGATATCTTTGCATCTACGGTTATTTTCTCCTCTGAACTGCTGTTAGCTGATCCTCTTCTAGTTTTGATAGCCATAGGAGCTGGAGAACTGGGCAAATTCTGGCCTAATGAAATACGAGTAGATCTCCTGATAGGAGCCGGAGATTCAGCTCTGTCATCGGAAACTATATCTTTTCCTCTCTTAGACATAATATTTGAGTTCTGAAATAACAATAGTATGTTATTGAACATTATTCAAGATACAGTATACGAAATAAGAGACTTTCATTTTGAACAAATATATCAGTTAGTCCCCTAACGATAAAACATGATAGCAAAATCAACAGATTTTTTAGGATGGAAAACGTTACAGGATATTGCAAAAAATTGGTTTTTAAAGTCTCTTTCATAACACAATGAAAAATTGTGGTAGTTGTAAAGAATTGTACGCCAGGAACTTACTTAATTCACAGTTATATAAAAAAAACTAGTTAAACATTTAAAATTAAATTACTGAATTCATGCACGTGTACTTTCGCGATTTTATTCTTACAAAAAGCGGTTAACTACGACTTTGTCACTTTAAATAAACTTGACGCATGCGCATTTCGTGAAAATACAGCTGTTGGTCAAATTTAACCGCGAAACATAGAAGAATATTTTTTGATACCGTGCCGTGCATTTCCAGAAGTGGAAACTTTTCATCTACCGGTTAAGGTGGTTTCACACATTTACAGGCCCGTAGCAAGGAATTTTTTTCGGGAGGGGTTAACTTGGGTATACAATAATAATTCATGATTGCCACAACGCATAACTAAACACATGCTTATTGATATTTCAATAATTTCGGGGGGGCTTCAGCCCCTTAGCCCACCCCCTAGCTCCGTGCCTGCACATTTATAGAGCAAAAGAACTTTTTTACATGAACACATGAACATGAAATAACCATTGTTTAAGAAGCACTCAGTTCCTATTCCTATATGAACCCCGGAAAAGCTTGAACAATTAAACAACCATTGTTTGAGGTCCTTAAACAATGACGGAACAAAAAATATTATAACACAGAATCTCTCTCTCATATTATACATATTTTTTATTCCAGTTGTTGAAAAAGAAATAAAAATAAGGAGAAATTTAAGTTAAACATTTTGTGTTTCTGTTGTGTTTCTGTACAGCGCAGTTGGCTTTGTATTATGCAACCCACAGAATTCTGTGATCATGCTATGTTCTGATTGGTTAGAGATTGGTATTCTATAATCCAAAGCCAACTGCGCTGTTACAATCATTTATAAAGACTCTGTATTATTATTTACTTCTCTTTTTTCTCAAAAAATCGCTATACAAATTCAACTTTGCAGAGTTAGAATGTTTTTTTATGACTGATTCAATTACAATAATGTTCAATATTAATCATTGTTTTATTTGAAATTCAAGTGTGTCCAACTAGAGGATTCCACTCCCTGATGACAAATCCGTGAACAAATTCAATTCTGTCCGTGGGGCCTCCGTCCGGCCGTTAGCACGATAACTTTCGAAGGGATTGTTCTAGAGACTTAAGATTTTCAGGGCGAGTTCGGTTCCCAAATGCCTCGGTTGAGTTCGTTAACCAGCCAAATCGTACAGGGTATTCCATAAAATATGGCAATTAAAAATTTTTGTTCCTCAATATCTCAGACAAAAGAAAACAATCGAAATGGAATTTTGCGGCCTCATGCAAGATGCTTATAATAAACCTCATGAAACATTTTGTGGCCATGGTGTTAACAGAGCCATGGAAAATTCAATTGGAATATTGAAACAAACTTTAGGTATACAGGGTGTCCCATTACTCGACGTCAACCCGGAACCGGGTGAAAAGGCAAGTAATGATGGTTGTCAGAAAATATTACAAAAAATCTAAGTTGCATGATTTTAAAATAATGCGCATTTAAAAAAAACTCCAAATTCCACACCCTGTGACAGCCTTTTCGCTCCTGTTGCCACAAATATCAACTTTTTCAACTTTTTTCTTTGCTGTGTAACCTTGAATAATGCTTGTCTAAACTGTAATCAAATTTTGATACCAGCTGATCTAGGTTTCATAAAAATAGGGCCTACTTCTCAGAAAAAATTCGAATTAAACAATTGCCTAGTTTCAACAGACTGTATTGAAAAAAAATGTACTACGTAGGTTTGGCATGTTTTTTCAAAAGTTGGCGCATTTAGTGAGGATTCCAAAATGGTATAATACTTGTTTAATTGTAGCTGCCGTAGTTCAAATTTATTTTCGATTGCCTTTGAATACACTTTTTCGTTAACTGCTTCCCAGTAATAGAGTCCAATGGATTCAAGTCCGGTGAACGGGCCGGCCACGAGATTGGACCAGAAAGTCCGATCCATCTTCCGGGAAAAAATGTTATCAGAAAAAAAATTTCAGAGAAAATAATTTTTCCAGAAAAAATTTTTCCGGGGAAATTTCTCTGAAAATTTTTTTTCTGGTAAAATTCTTTCCCGGAAGATGGATCGGACGTTCTGGTCCAATCTCGTGGCCGGCCCGTTCACCGGACTTGAATCCATTGGACTTAATTACTGGGAAGCAGTTAACGAAAAAGTGTATTCAAAGGCAATCGAAAATAAATTTGAACTACGGCAGCTACAATTAAACAAGTATTATACCATTTTGGAATCCTACTAAATGCGCCAACTTTTGAAAAAACATGCCAAACCTACGTAGTACATTTTTTTTTCAATACAGTCAGTTGAAACTAGGCAATTGTTTATTTCAATTTTTTTTCCTGAGAAGTAAGCCCTATTTTTATGAAACCTAGATCAGCTGGTATCAAAATTTTGATTACAGTTTAGACAAGCATTATTCAAGGTTACACACGCGAAGAAAAAAGTTGGAAAAAGTTGATATTTGTGGCAACAGGAGCGAAAAGACTGTCACAGGGTGTGGAATTTTGCGTGTTTTTTTAAATGCGCATCATTTAAAATCATGCAACTTAGATTTTTTTTTATATTTTTCTGACAACCAGCATTACTTTCCTTTTCACCTGGTTCCGGGTTGACGTCGAGTAATGGGACACCCTGTATAGTCCATTCACGAAAGGTTGAGCCTCGGTTAGCCATTAATTTGGCATTTTCCACTGTGTATATTGAAATTTTAATTATGTTGTTTTTTCCTTGTCAGATTGATACGCAATGTTGTCAATATGGCATAGAGTTCTCAGAAACTCGCAGGCTCGTCGGACGAGGCCGGGTACATTCGGCAACGTTGACTTCATTTTACGTTATGACAGCAAATACTACCAACTTAAGATAAATAAACAAATGCCTACCATGCGCTCAAACATTCGTGAACGGACTATATTTGTATTTCCATAACAAGATATCCGATTCGGGAGAAATTTATTCTGTGAATGAAGATTAATATACTGAATAATGAATGAAATATGTATAAAATGAATAATTAAACAAATTAAATTCTATGGTTCAGATGATTCGATCCTTTTGCAATTAGGCAATAACTATTTCAAAAGGATTGAATCATCTGAACCATAGAATTTAATTAATATAATTATTGATTTTCTACATATTTCATTTTGAATAATTTACAGAATATAATTCCCATCGTGCATAAATATACTTCGCATGAATCTGAAGTCCTATACCTACAAAATTTAAAGGTATAATCATTATTACTCTGCCAATGAACGAGTGCAAAATAAAATGTATTTCAATCAAAAATTTATTCTCAATTCATAATGAAGTAAACGGAAAAATCTTGTAATCAAATTCGTTCATTAATCTGGCGACAATAAATGGTCCCGAACACCTACCGATCTACCTAACTGGTTTAGAAATGATTTAACTGCAAGTGTGTAAATAAACTAGTGATAGTTATTGCAGATAAATTAGTGTGTTAGTAGTTGTGTAAATAAATTGGACATACAACACAGAAGAAATTTGTTTTAACACGAAAAACGTCAGGGCCGTATCTAGGGTGTGGCCACGGTTTTCATGTATACGCCAAAAATATTTTTTGCGTAAGAAGTGATGTCTCGACTCCGCAGGTAGTATGTGAAAACCGACCGCGTGTACATAGATACGTCCGCTGGCAAGCCGAAAAGGGCTCGTCTAGATTCCCTACCGTATAGTCCAGTCAAATTAGGAATTCACCTCGGATTCGATATACTAAGCTGTAAATCTGTAAATACTCTTATATTGACACCCTAAAAGTTGTCTCAAACCCTACATAGGGTAGGGCGTGAGCAACTATTAAATTTTGAGGTCGAAGGTCACAAAAATCGCTTTTTTT